>JASDQU010014788.1:34916-56262 GCA_032191745.1 Picea mariana | reverse complement strand
AGTTGTCCAACAAGCCACTCCTCCAAAAACCTCATCTCATCCTCTATATTAATAACTTGTGAAAGTTGTTTGTGAGGCTTATCTTCAATAAATAGTTCAAACTCTATTTCTCTAATTACATTTTCATGTTCATTACTCCTTTCTATGCCTTCGTCCTTCGAATTAATTTGAAAATTAAAATTTTACTCTACCTCCTTAGATGATAAAATCATTTATTCATTACTTTTAGGAACTTGTGAACATGTTTTCTCTTTGGTTGTGATTTCCTTTTTCCCTGAATCAGGTTTCCTCAACAATATTTCCGGCAACTCAATTTCTTCATCCCATTTAATAAGAATTACATCTGAATGCTTATTTTCATCCTTCTTTTGGCTATCTTCATGAGCCAACTCTTCTTCTTTGTTACCTGCAAGAACAATTTTTTGTAGTTTTCCTTCAACAATTTATTTGACAAAATTTGTATGGGATCCCCCTTGACTATCCTCATGAGACACTGTGGCCTCATCCTCCATCTGAATGGACTTCTAATCATATCTCCTTTCAATGTTTTGATACATTTATTTTTCTTTTTTCTTATTCATGATAGCTTCAGATGATTGTCCATCACCCACAAATCCTGCATCCACACACAAAATGTCATATTTAAAAATATTAGGCTCTCTAGCCTCTTTTGATCCTCCCATTAGCACATCCTCATAGTGATCTGAACTTTGTAAAGAGCTCATGAGACTTGTAGTAAGTCCCTCATCTTATTCATTTTACTCTCCAAGGATATGTCCTTTCTTTGGTTCATAGAAGTGAACTCGTTCCTCTGTCAATGGCCTCTGGCTAAACTCGACTCCTTTGAGTTCCTCCTTCCTCGTCCAAGCACTCAACCTGTTCTTCAATTTCTTTAAGTTTTCCCTCATCTTCTTCTCAAATAACTTCATCATAGGCCACTTGACTCTCTTCTTCATACTCCGTCCTTGTCTCTGGTTTTCTCTAATCTCTTTCTCTAGCAGTTGTACTATGTAATTGAGTTGCATCTTCAACTCAACCATTTGTCTTTCATACTCTTCCTGATTGATCCTCTTTATGCCATCTTCCTTGGAATTCTTTCTTCTTATGTTTTGGCTACTCTCTGAACCTCTGTAATGACCATCAATAGTCATTTTCACTAGTGCCTTTGGGAAATTTTCTTGTCCACTGTGAGCTGCAGTCACCTATATAACAAGCTCTTTCCATTTGCTTGTTATCCAATACCTTACTAAGCCTCTCCTTAGCATAGTCTTCTTGTATTTCTATGGTTATTTCCCCTAGAACCTTTTTATGAGCACTCCTTGTTCCTCTAGCTTCTTCACTTACCTAGCTCACCTTCTCTTCAGAATTGTACTTTTTCTCTTTCTCATCAACGATCACAACCTCTTTTGTTGTGAGGGTTCTATGCCATAAGCTCCTCTTTCTCCTCTTAAGAGCTCAACATTTTCTTCCTCATTCACTCAGGAACACAACTAGTTCTCTGTACAACTCTTCTAGATGTCATAGCTTTTATCAATTCCTTTCTTGCTTCAACCTATAAAAACAATCTATTATAACCAAAGTTAGCATAAAACACATCAATACTTTTCAAGATCCCTTTTAATACCTTGATTTCAACATTTGTCCTTTCTTTGATCCAATCTATGAATCAATTTCAACCTCCATGTACCATGCCTATGTATTAGTTTCTCAAGACAACTCTATTCTACTTTCTCCAAAATTAGATATCCTTTCAGTATCCTTAAACAACTTCAATGTTCTTTCCCTTAATTTGTTTCAGAGATTAAACCTGAACTGTTCAAGTGCATGTTGATTTCTCTACACCAGTGTTATTATAAAAATACCTGCAACTCCAATTCCAAAGATCATTTAAACTACCATGAATTGCACATTCCAAAAACCATAACTATTTTAGAGAAAACCTGTTCACCCCAAAGAGATTACTCACTCTAATACCACTTGATGAAGACACCCTACTTGGTATCTTTGTTTACCCACATTCAAGCAGCTTCAAATAAACCCAAGGATGCTTTATAAGTCCTCAAAGAGACTATCCAAGGATCTTCATTACTATCCCTTCCCAAAATCCAAGACGTCCAATGATTCTTTGATCCCTCCTTATCCATACAACGCGATTCTAACTCTAAATGTAGTTCTGACCAAGATTTCAAGAATTATGCTTCTCTAGGTTTTATGGTGCTCCTACCAGATTAAACCTTTTAATATTCATTACATTCACATATTTTTCTGTCTCAACATAAAACGATTCAAAATTATCCTAAATGTTCAGGTTCTATATGCTTCCTAAATGTTCAGGTTCTATATGCTTCCAAAATGTTCAGGTTCTATATGCTTCCTAAATGTTCAGGTTCTATATGCTTCCTAAATGTTTAGGTTCTCTATGCACATACCTAAATGTTCAGGTTCTATATGCTTCCAAATGGACACCAGATTTAAAATTTAGCTACAGGATTCAATGCTCCTTTTATTGGTCTCGAATGAACCACTTTGGTTTCAATAACCAGTCCCAATCAGATTGCAAGGTTGTAAGATTATTTCTATTATTAATAAAAAGTGAAAAGGTTCAATTATCCATCCCCGAAGTCAAAATATTTGAACCAGGACTTAAATTAAATGCACTTATATAAAATTGATGCAACACTTACCTCCTTTCCATATGACCTCAACTTGACTGGAAATTAGTCCTTTTATCATTTGTCAAAAGTGGATTTTAAAACCATTGATGGAAAATAGGAATTTATCCAACTTCGACACATGGCTTCATTGAAACCACTTGTAATTAAAATTTCACATTTCATTTCAGAATTAAACCCCGAGTATATTTATTATGCGAGAATATCGAGATTGTTGATCAAGTTTACGATCAATGATCAGATCGCATTCTCGTACCAAATTTGTTAGTTGACTTCCATGATTCTGATCTCTTCATCAATGGTTGTAATGGATGGTTGACCAAATCTAATGGTCTTCATTTTCTGGATCTGGACTACACAAACCTCACCTCAATTCTTGATCCAATGGTATAAAATTAATCTCCCAAGGATCAACAATTCATGTATCTTGTCTTCACAATCAATTGAACTTTGAAAGTTTAATCTATTCATTGCATCCCATTCTACAGAAATTATGGATCATTGATCCTGGGGGTTATCAATGATCATTCAACGAGAATCCTATTTTGATTTCGAGTCTAAACTCTGATTCAAACTCTTCTACCTCTGTATCTATTCACGAGTTATGAAAAACTCAGATTCCATTGCTTGCTCTCTCCTCCACGCTCTATATTATTGATCCTAACATTGAAGGACCAGACCTTGTCACTGAGAGGGGGGGGTGAATTAGTGACAGAGTAATTTTATCAAATTTTTTTTATTAATGAAATCAATATTTTAACACAATATTTATCATGGAAGCCAATTGGGAAAACACCAACACTTTTCTATTAACTGCAAAATTTTGTTTTACAAGTTACATAGAAGGAAGATGTTCTTCCTTTTAGATCAGCACCAACTGATCAGGATGCACCCACACCCTTGTTCACCAGCACCAACTGGTAGGAGGCTTCAACCCCCTATTTAGTCATCTACAACTGACAAGGAAGCACTTACTCCCCTGTAGGCTCCAACCTACCCTTGCACCACCCAACCACCCTTAATTTCTAAATCTTAAAAACTTTTGTATCATAAACTGGATTGCATAACTGTTTCTCTATCTCCTTTTCTTCTTGATCTTCAATAAGACATTGACAGGCGCATTAGAACCAACATTTCTTCTTCTTGAACCCTGCTTTTGTTTTGATCTTCTTTATCTGAACTGCAGAGACACATTATTCTCACCACTCTTTCTCATTTATATATTCTTCCAACTGGTGTGAGATATGAAACAGTGTGTCCTTTGTTTGGACCATCGCACCACTTCATTTAACAATAATCTCGTTTGTTTTTCTTTATGCAAATATTATCGAGAATCCCTTTCAATTTAAAGAAAATGATTTTCATTAATCAATCATAGATATGGATCGATTTCATTTAACTTAATTCCCAATCTCTACAAATACTGCAGAAATCAAGTTC
The DNA here is from genome assembly GCA_032191745.1 of Picea mariana. Lineage (NCBI taxonomy): Eukaryota > Viridiplantae > Streptophyta > Pinopsida > Pinales > Pinaceae > Picea > Picea mariana. The sequence goes on along the minus strand of JASDQU010014788.1, from coordinate 52,150 downwards.
TGTTGAGGCACTTCCTTCAAACCATTTACATATGACCGACAACAAAAAACCACAGGCTTATCAACTTAAGCGATGTATTATATTTTACCTTTATTTATTTTATTCCATATGACCATAGGCGGTGACTAGGTGCTAGGCCAAGCAAGTTCTTGATCACTTAATAAAATCAATGGTCATGTTTTTACTTTCCATGAAGAGATGGACGATTCTCATTTACTTTAGGAATTCGGGACTTCGTCCTTCATGACTTCCAGCCACTTTACAAATCTCCCGAATAACAGACGCATGTCCATAATCTTCAACAGTTGAGAATGATCTTGAAGTATTCTTCATATCAGATGAATTATGTCCACTTCGGGATTTTGGCCTTCGGGACTTCGGGACATAGGGCATTTGCTGGTGGTGAAACTCCCGAAGTAAAAACTCTCAGAGTGATGTAACTTGATGAAGTCACTTGTTGACGTGGAACTTTCAGAGTGGCTTCCACGTGTCACCTGGATTTGTGGCTTACACATTATTAAAGTACATATGGGACCTTGACACCTGTCATCATCTGATTATGCCATGTGTCCTTGCTGATGTATATCTCTTCATATGTCACATGTCTTGTCCTTGATCTAATGGTCAGGATACTTTCCAAAGTGTTGCACTGATAGAACGACTCATATCCACTTCAGGACTTCAGGTAATTTGATTTCTCCACTTCTGAGTTCTCTCGAAGGAGATTCCCCGAAGTGTAAACCTCGAGTAACTTGAATTCATCCAATGGCTATCGGGAATTCGACTATTTGGGATTTTGAGCCTTTGTCCTTTCTTATCCTATCCTTCTACTTTCCTCGATCTGACGGTCATGATATCTTCTGAATTGTTTCCTCATATCAGACAACTTACGTCTATTTTGGGACATTTGTGGCTTACTCTGTCCTTCCACTAAACATGATATGACAATCTTGATATCTTGTGAATTTTTCTTCATATCGGATAGTTCACATTTTCTTTGGTACTTCATCCTTTGGGTGATATTAATTGTTCTCAACCCTTTTTCTCTCGAAGTTGTCAACTTCGAGGTTAACCACTGCTACCTTGGCGTGCTTTGAATAGATAAGATGATCCACATTTACTTTGAGACTTCATATCAAATGGTATTCGTCTTTACTTATCCTATACTTCCACTTAACTTGATCCAATGGTCGATGTGGATTGAAGGACCATAACTTGTGAGTGGTTTAATTCATTGCCCAAACTCCGCAATTGAAGTTGTGCGATTGTTGGTGAGTCAACCACAATCGTTGATATTTGAATCGATGAGATTTGACGATCTATAATAATTGTAGGATTGGAAATAATGTATAGTTTAATTCTCCCTTCGCGCTCCACAATCAATCCCTGTCATTGATCCGGCACTTGCGTATCCAACAATCGTGATTTGGTATGATCATTGACTAGTCCTCCAATGATCCTTCTCTTGTAATCTAACGGTCTAGACTAATTGTGGGATTGGGAATAACACATTGTTTTAATTCTGTTTTTTCTCTCCACAATCCATCCCTGCTATTGATCTGGCACTTTCCCTTCTGAATTTCATGTGCATCATCTCTTCTAAGCTTCTGATCTTCAGTCTCTAACCCTCCTGAGCTTTTTAATCTCTACGTATTGTCATACTGCATATATTTATTTGTCATGAACTTTGCATAGTGTTATACTGTTTGACATCAATGAAAACACATTAATGACACTATGTCCAACAAACATGATCAATGATCAATGACAAGCCTCATGATTATTCTAGATTCTTCTTGCATGAGTTAGAGATTGAACTCGGTCTCCTTTCTAATATTTTTCTAGATCCTTCACCTTCCCAAACACATATATATACTAGGAAATATTCCAACACTTACTGGTTAGATGTCACATTCACACAATCACACACAAAGATCCACATATACACCAATGTACATTTTCTCATTCATTATTGTCCACACATAATTACATAAGGTCTCTTAGCCTTCTGGACTGATTTACATCAATTGTCCCTCTTTATAGCATATGGCCATTCTTGGCACACACTCTCAATCCTCACACTTTGATACACATCACCACCTCAACGCAACTAATTTTTCTTTCCCATAGGATATAATTCTTATACTCAACATGGTATGAAGCTAAACTTGGCTCAAATCCATAAAATTATCAAAAAATATCTAAATCGATTCACAGGTCCACAAAATCCTCAAGAGAATCCACAAATCTCTCAAATATCTCTCTCTTTATCCTATGATATTCCTTTATTTCTCAAACTCACTCAAAAATCTCGAGATCTCTTCTTAGAAGCATATCTGATTATATAGATTCTCAATCAATTCAACTTACACATTTTAGAACTCCTTAGTGTTGGAATATTGAGAGGGAATAGTGAATCAGTATTACCCTTTATCAACAATTAGCAATTACTTTTATATTTTGTTAATTCCCACAATATATCAACAACAAAATTTTTTGTAAAATCAATTATATAAATATAGTTAATAGGAATTACAAGGATTTTATGAAGAATAGTGAAGGACACCAATTCTTTTTTGAGAACCAACTCTAAGAGACACAAATCCCCTTCTTCATGGAACCAACCCTATGAAGCACCAACTCCCTTGTCTTTAGGGCACCAACTCCCTTTTTTTTAGGGAACTAACCCTAGGAAGCACCAACTCCCTTGTTTTTAGGGAACCCTGACTTCATAGGAATCATCGGTTTTTCTTCTTAGACTCTGTTGTTGTTTTGATTTTCTGATATGGACTACAGAGACACTTTCTTCTCACCATTATTTCTCATTTATATACTCTTCCAATTAGTGTGAGATATGAAGCATTGTGTCCCTTTGTTTGGACCATCGCACCTCTTCCTTTTAAATTAGCAATAATCTCTATTATTATTCAAACATTATTGTGAAGGATTTTAATTCAGTGAGAATGATTTTCATAAATCAATCACAGGTATGGATCGGTTTATTTAACTCGATTCCATGTCTCTGCAAATATTGCAGAAATTGAATCCTACAGAGGTGCTTCATTCAAACCATTTACATGTGATCATATGCACAAAACCACGATCTTATTAATTAAGTGATGTACCCAACACCTCATGGATTATGTTTTTGTAACCCATGACCAAGGGCTGGAACCTAGTCTTCCAGTACTTTAGCCTTTGGGCATTTTCTCTCTCATCCAATATTCCAGAGTTTCACCTCCCCAAAGTGGTTACCTCTCACAAGGATTGATCCGATGGTTGGTGTGATTTCTGAAACTAAATCAATGGTATGGATTTGATCCTTAAATTATCTTTCCACTTCTTAATATAATGGATATGACTTAATCAAAGGTTGATATGGACGACCATTGTTTACTTCGAGACTTCAAGCCTCTACAATCTTTCAACCTTACGGAGTACATTTTGCCTAAGTGCTTAATATCACTTTCTGCTTGATAACATCCACATGTCCAGGAGCTAGGACCATGGGATTAACCATTCCAAGTGTTTGTTCTATCAACGATATCGACCATGAATCTTCCTTCTTGATGGATGGTCATATCTTACTTCAGAGCTTCAAGACTTCGGGGGTTCAAAGGTCCGGGTAATTGTTGTTCCAATTTCCATCAGAGTTGGTTAGCGCCAAAGTGGTCAACATGGGAGTGCTTATGTCATATTTCCACTTACATTTTGATCTAATGATCATCTGAGAATATGGAGTGTCTTAGATCAACAATTATCATTGAATTCGACCTTCGATGCTTTGGGTAGTTGTTGATTTCCCCCGAAGGACAAACTTCTAGAGTGACGTAACTTGCTGACATCATTTTTGGCTTGGCACTCACCGAGTGGCTACCATGTGTCACCTAGATTCACAACTTACATAACATAAAGTTCCAACTGGACCTTGACACTTGTCACCATCTGATTGTGCCATGTGTCCTTGTTGACATGGTCTTGCTGACATGGATCTCCTGGCGTGGAACATGTCCTCCTCCTGGTCATAGGTTCATGAATCCTTGATCCAACGACTGTGATCATATCTTAGATCAACGGTCCATATTTATTTAGGCCTTCGGGAATTTGGATTATTCGTTCCCAATTCTCAATTATCCCGGAGTGAGATTCCCCAAATAAACCTTGAGCAAGTTGAATTCATCTAACGATCCATCTTTGACGTGAAAGTCTTAACACGATGAAATGATCATTGATATTTCGACTATTAGGGATATCATGAATCCTTGATCCAACGGTTGTGATCAATTCTAGATCAATGGTCTAGATTCATTTCGGCCTTCAGAACTTTGGTTTATTCGTTCCCAATTCTAAATTCTCCGAAGTGAGATTCCCCAAATAAGCCTCAAGAAACTAGACTTAATATAATGATCCATATTTGACGCAAGAAGCTTCACACAATCCAACGGTTGTCGAGATTTAGAATATTAGGGATCTCGTGAATCCTCGATCGACCGACTATGATCAGTTATAGATCAACGGTCTAGATTTATTTATTCCTTTGGGTCTTTGGGTTATTCGTTCCCAATTCTCAATTCTCCTGAAGGTATATTCCCCAATTAAACCTCGAGCAAGTTGACTTCAACTAACGGTCCTGGTTTGTCTTGAAATCTACATCAGTGGACAATATTCTCCCTTGATTCTTTTGTAGTTTTACTATGGGGATTTCAATCATGATCGTGTTTCTGCAGTGGGCTTTTCCTTCTAATATTTTTGGTAGATTCCTCTGCATGTTGTTCATAACAACTCATCATCCCTGGAATGTTCTTTCCCTTCTAAGCTTTTTGGTTTTGTACTTGGATTCTAACTGATTAAGAACATTGATCTATTGGGAATGATCCCAATGGTGTTTATGCATTACGTTGATCTTGTGAAATATGATATGTTGCCTCTTATGAGCGTTAGGTATATTCCTCTGTATGTTGTTCATAACAACTCATCATCACATCATAATGACATCGGCTATTGACATCAATGACAACACATCAATGAAAATATGTCCAACAATCTCCCCCTTTGTCATTGAGGTAAACACACTAACTTCATGCACAAACTCCCCCTGTGATGATGCTTCTCTCCTCTGAAGTTATTATCGCCCTTTGACATCAATGGAAAAGGGTTGCTCCCCCTATTATTAATATTTGTCTGCCTATATACTGCTGACCAAAATATGAACTTGGGTAACTCCCCATGCAATAATGCTTTGCCTACCATAACTAAATGACTCATCCTGCCAATATGCTCTCTATACCTTTGACTGCTCTCCCCCTTTGTTTCTAAAAGGGTAGCTCTTCTTGACAAGGTCTCTCCCCCTGTCAATTTACTAACTTCTTATCTCAGTCCATTGGGATATTTGTGTTCAAATAAGTAGTCTTCTTGATACCAACTTGTACTAATACCCATTTGTAGTGATCAAGTCTTTCAAACCTTAATCTAATTACTTTCTTATTTGATAACCAAAATACTCCTCCTAAGTTTTTACTAACTTTCTTTTTTCAAATAGAACAAGAGTATCAATCTTACTGATCTTTTTGATCTACTTCTTATTCTTCTTTGATATTTCACAAGAATATCAATTGAGGATTGATACCAATTGATTTAATACTAATTTTGTTATCAATTGATCTTTGTTGAATGAAACCCCTAGAACTTCTCTACTACCTTTTTCTCTTCTCCTCTTCTTACAAAAATGACAAAACTGATATTTTCTTGTTCCCTCTAAGGTTATACTCCCCCTGAGGTGATGCTCTCCTTTGTCCATTTTCTCCTTCTTGTATTCTACAACTCCCCTTATCAATTATTTTTCTTTTGACCACTAATCTTTAGATAGTGAAGATTTTCCATATGTTATTTTTAAAAACTCTTGGCATAATCCTTTGATTTTGTAGAAACCAATTTTAAACTTCTTTTTGTATTTTCTTTCTTTGGCTAACAAATTATGACATCATCAGAATTTGATATTGTCCCATATTCTTCTATAGGCACTTCCCTTTCTTGAGCTTGATCTATTTCATATTGAATTTCACATTCCTTATTAGGACCTTCACCCATCTTTTTCTTATTGTTAATTTCTTCACTTTCATGTGTAATATCATCTTTCTTTATTTCCCCTTCATGTTTTCTTCTCCATATCTCTCTATGAGATATTTTTCTCTTTGGAACTTCTGTTTCTAACTGTGTTTTTGGAGATTTGTCATCTCGTTTGTTCTTCCAAATTTTATTAGGTTTTCTCCCTAACTTGAATGACTTATTTAAGGATTGTTGGGCCCTTCATTTTTGGATAAGGAATTCCGCAAGTTTTGGCCTAATACGAGTTGCGCAAGCTTCAGAAGAAGCTACACAACAGAGTAAGAAGAAGCAATAGAAATCAACTGTAAAAAGGATAGTGCAACGCCAGCAAAGCAAAAATAGTTGCAACAGAACAAGAAAGTGTGCAATCCAAGACAGAAGAGACAACTTAGCTTATATATAGGGATGAATATGATTGTAAAAGGGTTGGCTTGCATCGTGATTTTGTTCAATTTGACATTTTCCCTTACTGTTAGGTTCATGTCATAGTCATTGTATGCGGCTAAGAGGCGAGAGTTTTGAGTATGTAATGTAATTTGTACACCTTTATTGGAGTTAGAGATCTGCAACATGAGTCCAGAGCTAGGAATATGTAATAGAGCGCTATTGTGTGTCATTGAGTTTGTAAATGAAGAAAGATCTGAAGATAATATGAAGAAGGATCTAAATTTTCAAAATATGTTGTGTCTTTCTTTGTTATACTTATGCATTACAATACTTCTTTATGGTTCATGAGTTCCACATGATTTCTATGTGTTTAAATGCTTGTTCACAACATAAGTAGTTCCAATTCTTGCACATATGAGTTTAGATATGTTCTGTAGTTAATGTCTTGTGCAAGATCAGGATGAATCTTGAAGGTTTTGTGAATCCTCCTAAGTCTTTTCCTTGCCCTTCCCTAACTATTTTTCTCAACAACACTTCGAGTGATACTTCTTCTCTTTGGAGGAGATGAAAATGCTATTTCTCTAGACTACTCGATACCTTTTGTTGGTAACCTGAGAAGGACCCTGGTCTGATCAAACTTGCGCCAACAAAATGGTTCCGTTGTCGGGACCTACGTCAAAAGGGAACTTGTAGGGAGGATGCTTCTATGGAGTCATAGATCTAATATTGACCAATGGTGGGAAATAAACTGTGACACCTTCATATGGAAAGAAGCAGAGTTGAGGGGAAAATCTATGGAAGATACTTGTGAGGAAGTCTTTTACTCAGAAAGATCGAGTGACTAGTACGAGATATTCTGGGTTAAGTTCCTAGAAGAAATTTTCCACTGGATAAATAGGCTCCAAGAAGCTCCAGAGTTCCAAGAACGAGTCAAGAGGACCTATACTTGGGACACAGAAAATATTGCAAGACTTCATCGACTAGATCGTCCAGTCACGCGAGTGATTGATTTCTGGGTCAATACCACATTAGAAGGATACATTATCAAGATTGCAACTGAGAACCACCAATATTTTTCACAAGCAAAGGAGAATTTCAAGAAAGAAGCAAGGGGAAGATTGTTGAGAGAAATCCCCATGTGGATTAAAGTTTTATTGATGGAAGAGGGGATGTTGACTATGTCCCTGACTGAGATGGTAGCATAAACACCCTCTCTTGGGTTAGGGCGAGGCTGGGGTAGAGTCATGGCCTGAGAGAGGGGAGGGGTTCTTTGACAAATGGGATGGGGGGGACAGTAAGAAATGGACTCAAGAGGTGAGAGATACTTGAAAAGAGGAACCATATTTGAGAAGTGGTGGCACAACAAGATCAAGAAAGTAGCAAGACAGACTAAGAAGTTGCGGAAAGAAGTCAGACCAGGAGAAGTAGAGGAAAGACAGATGGAAGAGTTGCGAAAGATGAGAAGACAAGAAAGACTGGACAGTCAAAGATTAAGTGAGAGATAAGAGCAGAGATAAAGAATTATCATTGAGGTTGGACAAGAAGGAGAAGGTGTAGACGTAAGAGAAGGAAGCCGACATGAATCTTGAAGAAGAAAGAGAAGATTCAGCCCTGATGCCAGGAAAGATCAGGAATACGATTGAAGAGACTGATCCGGATTTTATGAGCAGAACGAAATGAATATAGATTATTAAAAGGTTCTTAACACACAATAATAGAGATATAGTAGAATTGGTTTTCTATTCAATAAGGAAATAAGCTGAAACTGTAAAATGCAGCGGAAACAAGCTTGCTGGAATGGTGGCGGCTTATCTCTGAGAAGAGATGTGATGGCTACACTATTTCGCAAGAAGATAATTACGATGAGGCTTTGAAGGCCTTTTTACAATAAACAAGAATGCAAAAAACCTAACCATAGGAGATGAAGCACCAAAAGTCATGTGGGCCCCATCTGGGAAAGTTAGTACATCAACTTCCCGGGGTTGTAACTTTTGCATACGATCTTCATTTTAGGCGTATGATATCCCGTTGGAAAGGTATCATCGAGGAGAATAATTTTGGGGGATCAATAATGTATTTTACTGTCATTGAGAATCTCTATCCTGAAAAACCTTCATTTAGGCTCTCAAAAAGACCCCAGAAGTTAAAACTGCTAAAAATAGTAAATTGCCAAAATTGCCAGAAAACTGTTTTGAGCCAGTTGGAAAAGGTAGGTGGCCACCGATATCCACCTGGATCAGATGAAGAAATTTTTTTTGAATTTGGCCCCGGGTGAACCACTTGCCTTGGTGCAGGCACTGCCCTGCTTTGACAACTCAATAAATCTGGTTCCTTTGTTGTCGAGTGCCCTTGATCTATGTGTCCACAATATGATCATTGGATGCCTATTGTATGTAGTTAGGGTTGAGCTCTGTTGGTGTTAGTTGTTCTTCTACATATGAGGTGTCCAGTAATGGTGGGAAATAAGGGCAAAGGAGATCCACGTTGAACACTGGCTGCATGCCAAGGAAAGGAGGAATGTTGAGCTTAAAAGAATTATCTCCCACGGCCTTGGTCATGGTGTACGACCCATAATGAAGTGTGAGAAGCTTCTGATGGGGTCCTGTAAGTTTTTCTTTCTGTAAGTGCAACCAAACTTTGTCGTCCACCTGAAACTTATGTGGCACCCGATGTTGATCATGGCACTGCTTGTACTTGTCATTGGACTTCTATAGGATATCCTGAACCTATTGGTGGATGTGCTAGATCCGTTCAATGAACCGAGTGTCTTTTTCAGCTTCAGTTGGAGTAGGACATGAGTTGGTCAAGGTGACCGCAAGGGGGAGTGCAACATCTATGGGACCCAATGGTTGGAATCCCAACCCCACATGAAAGGGGTTGTGGCCACTTGAGCTATGCAGGGCTCGATTGTAGCTATGTTGGACATAGGTAAGGCTCTCATCCCATGTGAGAGAGTTCTTTGAATTATACATGCGAAGGACATGCAAAATCATTCAATTTATGACCTTGGTTTGGCCATCTATCTAGGGGTGGAAGGCCGTGGATTTGGTGAGCTCGGTGTCCATCACTGACCAGAGGCTCGACCAGAATGTGATGATAAATCGACTGTCCCGATCTGAGACAATGGTTTGTGGGATTTGAAAATGTACCCAGACTTGTTCAAAGAAGAGCTTGGCAGTGGCCTCTGCTGTGATGTTCTTCTTGCAAGCAACCAGAATCTCCATCATAGAAAAGTAATCAACAACCACAAAAACACAATCATTACCCTGCTTGGTGGACGAGAGGCCTAACATGTAGTCCATTGAGATGGATTCACATGGCCCGTCAGGAGTAGGAAGAGGGGTGTACAAGCCTTGTTTCTTAATGGTCAGTTTGGAAATAGCACAGGTAGTACAGGACCTAATATACTTGCTAACCTCTTGTCAAAGTTTCGACCAGTAGAAATGTTTCTGTAGCATCGCCACTGTATTTTCGATATGGCCCAGATGACGCAACAACCCATATTGAAGATGGAAATTATCGACAACTGCATTTGCACCCAACATTTGGTAGGTGGTGGTGAAGTCTAGGTCTCTCTCATAGACTTGGGTCCAGCCAGAGGTCTCATGGTCGTAGGATTCTAGCACTATGGTGAGTGTCGCGACTGGCGGTTTGCTAAGGCAATCGACAACATGATTGGTGCTTCTTGTTTTATAATTGATGTTGAGGTGGAATTGTTGCAAGTATGTGGACCACTTTTGATGGCGATCATTCTGCAATTTTCCTTGAGTCTGCATGAACTATAGTGTCTTATGATCAGTGTGGATGATTGTCTCCTTCCCAAGAATGTAATTTCTCCACTGGTGTCAGGCTTGCACAATGGAGTACATTTCTTTGTCGTAAGTAGGGTACTTACAGACATCATCTGATAGTGTCTCACTATGATAGGCCATGGTGTGGTCGTGCTGAGTGAGAATGACACCCACCGCATAGTCTAAATAATTTCTCTCGATCTCAAAGGGTTGTTGCAGGTCTAGTAGTGAAAGTATTGGGGCTGAGCACAAGCACTACTTCAAATCATCGAACGCTTGTTGTTGGGACCAACCCCACTCAAATTCCGCCTTACCACCACCCCTAGTTATTTGGATGAGGGCCCATGCAATATGGGAGAATCCCAACATGAACTTGCGGTGGAAATTGGCAAGGCCCAAGAAGCTACAAATCTCAGTGAGTGTGGTTGGGGCTAGCCAGTCACGGATGACTTGGATCTTGGCTGGATCCACATGTACACCATGCTGATCAATTATGTATGCCAGGTAATGGACTTTGTCCATGCCGAAGGAGCTGATAAATTATGTAGCCTAGGTAATGGACCTTGTCCATGCCGAAGGAGCATTTTTCCAATTTGGCATATAGCGTGTGTTGTCGCAGGGTGTGCAAAACCTGTTGAATATTATGCAAGTGTTCGGCCCAAGTCTTTCTGTAAAAGAGAATGTCATCTAGATACACCACTACAAAAGTATTGGTGAATGGTCACAGGATATCGTCCATCATCCTCGTGAAAGTGGTTGGAGCATTTGTCAAACCAAAGGGCATGATCAACCATTCAAAAAGGCCTTCCTTTGACTTGAAGTCAGTTTTCCATACATCTGTCTTTTATATCGGGACCTGGTGGTAGCCAAACTTCAGATCAATCTTACTGAAGTATTTGGCCCCCGTGAGTTGATCAAGGAGGTAGTCAATTCAGGGAATTGGGTATCAATTTCTGACTATGATTTTATCTAGAGCCCGGTAATCAATGCAGAGTCGTCAGGTTCCATATTTCTTCTATACCAGCACGATTGGGCTCCCGCAAGGTGATGAGTTGGGATGAATGTGCCCCTTGTGGAGAAGTTCTTGGATCTTTCACTTGATCTCTTCATTTTCTAACAGAGAGCGGCGATAGGCTATCCCAATGGGAAATGTTGCACCGGGGGTCAAATCGATGGGTTCTTGACCTGGTAGTGCAGAGGTACCCCGGTAGGTGAGGATAAGATATCTGAGTATTCTTCCACGACCTTATCTAATTTCTTCTACTGTGTGGAGAGGTCGACCATAGAGACCCTAGATGTGGTTGTGATCTTTCTCTTATTCTGAGAATGAATCACGAAGAAGACAAAATTCCTCGTTTGAGAGATGACCTTCCTGCATTTCTTAGCAGAGATCAAGGAAATAGCACTAGGTGGGACTGCATTGGGTATCCTGTACAATTTCATGTTCAAAGTAATAATAACACTACGAGGCCTAGACTCATATAAAATATGACATTTCCATAAATAAGGTTGGCCCGAAAGAACATCACAAACTTCAAGAGGATAAACATCACACAATACCTCGTCTTTAAAGGGCTTGATGATGTACGACATTCGACATTATTGGTTGATGTGAAGATCTCTTCCTTGGTGGAGCCATCCAATGGTGTACGGTTGTGAGTGCGGCGTTGTCGGCAAGGTCAGTCGCTTGACAACCTCTACTGAGATGAGGTTCTTTTGGCTACTGCTATCAATGATGAAGTGCAGTGGGGTGCCTTTTACCCACATCTGTGAATGGAAGAGGCGTTCTCCTTCTTCTAGCTCATCTAGTTCACCAGGCTGGAGCTTGGTGGTAGAAATGGTGACACTGGGTTCCGTGTCAATGATCTATCTTCCCCTTTCTATTTCTGGCTCAGAGTCTGAACCTACATCTAATTTAGAGGATTTCACTTTGGCCACCAGCAGCTTCTTGGAGCGGCAGTCAGTAGTGTTATGCCAAGGGCTCTTATGGAAGTTGCACCACTTCTCGGTATCTTTCTTTGTCTTTTCGATGTCCTTCTTTGCTTGCGAATTGGACTGGTTGTCTTGATACTATCCATATTTTCTCTGTCCTTTGTTCTGTGGGTTGGGGCCACCCTTTCTTGGATTTTGTTGTGAAGGGTTCCTAGGCCCAAATTTTCATGTCTTTTGTTTGAGCTTCTGCTCGATTTTGACGGCATATCGGTAGGTCGCGCCCAAGGATGAAATGTCCAGAAATTCCATTTCGGTCTATATGTATCTATGCAGAGTGCCACGATACTTGAGAACCATATTTCGATCTGAATATTTGATACCCATCTTGGTGCACAAGGTATGAAAGATATTTGTGAAATCTAGCACTACTTGGTCTCTTTCTTACCGCAGTGTGGTCCATTTGGTATAAAAGTAATCATAACTTCCGACAGGGTAGTATTGTTCCTTAATAGCATCCCTGAAGGATTCCCATGTGGTCATGACTATAAATAATGAGGGTTCCTCTATTTCCTTTTGCTTAGAGAAATTTTCCCACCAATCTTTGACACGGGGAACGAATTTGAGGAGCGCAAAAGTAATCTTTTCTCTATTCGAAAAGTTATCGACAAAAAAACACCCTTCTGGTAGATTCAACCACTTGTCTACAGCATCTGTGTCTATCTGATGTTCAAATATAGGAATATTGAATTTTATTTGTACCTTGAAGGGGGCAGTGCCTCGCTTGAAGAAGATGTAACGTTCCCCCGGCCACCTGCAGGCTGGGGTGCGCCACTCCAAAGAAACCACTCATGCTCTGACACCAGTCGGTAACATTCCCAACCTTAACACGTCAGACCATGATACTCTAGGGAACACCTTCATTCTCTTACTGTGGAACATACGGTAACATACCCAGTAGTCAACTGAGCTATGCCACATAAATTTACTCTTTAAACTGCATGCAACTAAAACATATACATACAACACTCTTGCAGAATCTTTACATATAACATAAACAAACAATTAATTTCTGTAACATATGAATTTTATACTGAAATAAAAGTAACTATAGATATGCAACACTTACAGGGAATTACCCATAAACATATAGGCAATTATAATAACATATATGATAAACCGTAACATAGGCATGTAAATAACAAAGAAACATATCATTTTATCATACAATTGGTACTTATCTTAGAAATATTGTCACCAAGTGTGTACAAACCATCCACGAACCTCCCAACCTTAGACTACATTGTTCATCACTCTCAACAGTGAGTCACCCCCAAGCTAGGACTGAACTCCACCCAGGGTAAAGGGCTCCTATCCAGGCTAAGGCTCATGGGCAACAGGAAAGACTCTGTCTCAGGTGATCACTCAACTAACAACCTACAGCCTCTCATTCCCCACATGCCTGTTCCACCCAAAGAAGTGTGCCCCTTCTCTTCTCAACAGTCCCTCAGCTGCCCCACTTCCTTTCCAGGGCTTCAGCAACAGGCCGAACCAGAAGTCTCAGAGCATTGTAGCTGTAGTTTAGCACCTTTGGGAATCAATCCCTATTAATTCTCTCGCTCAGATAATTGCTCATGAGCCTAACAACCCGCTTCTTCAATTCCACTCCAAGCTAACCAGGTACACCAACCGAAAAGGGCTATGGGAACAGGCTCCATAATGGTGAAATGGATGTCTCAAGGATAACAGAATGCATGAGTGAAAATGGTCATGGAATCATTGACTAGATAACTGAGTGTGGAAAGGAATCACCGTGAACTCTTCATGAAAGTGATGGTGAGAATGATGGTCGAGCTGTTGGTAAGAAATCTCGTGAAAAGTCACCAAATGAGATAAGTCCTCCATGATATGAATGCATGTCCCCAACTTCACACTTGTCATATTGGAAGTTACTTTGGTCCACTTGTCCCCAACTTTAGAACTTAGGATAAAATAATTATCCATACTTTATGCTTTAGGAAATATTAATATAATATTCCCTTGAATTTTGGCCCTCCCTTTCCCTAACTGGTGAAGTTCAGTCCCCCATCTCTTTTATCATGGTCAGTCTTTACACAACGATGTATTTTATATTAATCATGAGTCAAATACAAAGTAGGTGCATTGGCCTTTGACATCTAGGAGTTTCGGCCCAATACCAAAACATAATAATCCCCACTTATAATAATCGGCTCACTGGCCTATAACACATATCATATACATGAGACTCGTTATCCTCCATACTGCACGCACCTTAGTTACTATGCGCGGTATCCTGGAATGTGCATATTACATCATTTTACTGTGCACTTCATGCATGCACTATGCCACATGACGTGCATTACCAAATGAGGTAAAAACAGCTCACCATCTTAAGTACATTTATATTACATTTACAATTGGGTTCAGCCAAGGGATATTACAATCCCCTCCCCTTATTTATGCATTGTCCTCAGTGCATCATACGCCCATATAAAACAAAGTTTTCAAAAATATTCAAAAAGATGCGGGTATTCTATCTGCATTGCATCTTCATGCTCCCAAGTAGCATCCTCAGGACTGTAACAGGTTCATTGAACCTTTACCAGCCCTATGGCTCGATTCTAGAGCTGTTTGACTTTTCGGTCCAAAATGTGCATCAGATGCACTTGAAAAGCACCTTCTTTCTCCACCTGAATCACATTCCAATCAATAACATGATTAGCATCAGCTATATATTTCTTCAGCAATGATACATGGAAGACATTATGAACAAACATAGATGCAGGCAATGCAATCATATAAGCAACTGGACCAATCCTCTCTAGGATTTCAAAAGGCCCACAAAATTTGGCTGCCAACTTGGCGCAGATTCCCATATTCAAGGAACTCCTTTTAGCTTTCACTTTCAGGAAAACATGATCACCCACTTTGAATTCTCTATGGGCTCTATTCTTATCGACATAACTTTTCTATCTATCTTGGACAACTTTTAAATTCTGCTTAATTTTTGTCATCTGGTCCTCCATTTCCCTAAGCAACTCTGGCCCAACTACTGTCCTATCAGCTGGATTATCCCAACTCACAGGATTATTGCACTTTCTTCCACAAAGTGATTCAAATGGGCTCATCTTCAATGATGCCTGATAACCATTGTTGTACGCGAATTCTACCAAGTGCAGGTAGTCTTCCCATTTCGATGATTTGTCCATCACATACATTCTCAGTATATCTTCTATCACCTTGTTCACCCTCTTTGTCTATCCATCAGACTCAGGATGATAAGTTGTACTAAAGTTCATATTCATTTTGAATCCTTGGAACAATCCTTTCTAGAAATTCGAGGTGAATTTCGGGTCTTTGTCGGACACAATTGTTTTAGGAATCCCGTGCAATCGTGCCACTTCCTTCATGAAAATATTAGCAACCTCTGCTGCCTTTTGTATAGTTTTCAGTGGAATTAAATGGGAAGATTTTGTAAGGTTGTCCACCACCACCATGATTGAATCATGGAGCTTTCCTGTTCTAGGAAAACTCGTAATAAAACCATTGTCACCACTTCCCACTTCCATTCAGGAATGGTTAAAGGTTGCAGCAACCTTGCTGGGTGCCTATTCTCAGATTTCACTTTCTGGCATTCCACACATCTAGCGATGTACTCAGCGATATCTTTCTTCATACCTAGCCAAAAGTAATGGCTCTTGATCGCTGCCACGGTTTTCTAATATCTAGGGTGCCCTGCATAAGGAACATTATGCATTTCATGCAAAATCATACGTTTCAAGTCCTTGACATTTGGAACAAAAATCATGTTCTTTCACAACAATATTCCATCTATTCCCAACTTATAATTATCCACCTTCTGAAGCATCTTACCCTGTTGTAGCATTGCTACCAATTCTTTGTACTGCAGATTTGCATTTGCAACCTCCAGAATTTTGCTTTTAATACCAGTTTGGTACATGCTAATGGTTGTAGCATGTAATTCATGCACCTTCCTACTGAGTGAATCATCCACTTTATTCTCTTTCCCCTTGATATGATTTATATCAAAGTCATATTCACTTAGAAATTCTAACCATCTTCTTTGTCTAGCATTTAGATTTGGTTGATCAAATAAATATTCCAGACCATTGTGGTTTGTTCTTAGCTCAAACCTCTTTCCCATGAGGTAGTGTCTCCATTTCCTCAAGGCATGCACTATGGCTATCAACTTCAAATCGCGAGTGGCATAGTTTCTTTCATGATCCTTCAAATTCCTTGATTCATAACATATGACAAACCCCTTTTGACTAAGGACTCCACCAAGTCCTTCATTACATGCATCGGTGCATACAATGAAGTCTTCTTCTGGATCTGCGATCCTTAATATTGGAGCACTTGTCAATAATTGTTTCAAGTGTTGGAAACTTTTCTTGCAATCCAGTGTCCGTTGAAACTTCACTCCCTTTCTTTGCAAAGAAGTGATTGGGTGTGCAATCTTTGAGAATCCTTCAATAAATATTCTGTGGTAGCCTACAGGACCCATGAATGATCTCACCTTTGTCACATTCTTCGGTGCTGACCATTCTCTAATGGCCTCTATCTTCTTAGGATCCATTGCTATCCCATCCTTTGAAATGATATGCCCCTAATAATGAATCTGTTTCTAATAAAATGAGCACTTGCTCAATTTGGCATATAACTAACGCTCCCTTAATACTTGCAACACCATCCTCAAATGATGTTCATGCTCTTCCTCTGACTTGGAATATATAAGAATGTCATCCAAAAAGACAATGACAAACTTGTCCAAATACTCTCGGAAAACACCATTCATTAATCACATGAAAATAGTTGGTGCATTTGACAACCCAAATGGCACCACTGTGAACTCATAATGACCATACCTTGTCCTGAAGGCAGTCTTGCTAATATCTTCTTCTTTAATTCTTACCTGATGGTACCCTGATCTGAGATCTATCTTTGAAAATATCTTTGCATCCTTCAACTGATCAAAGAGGT
>JASDQU010014788.1:0-20052 GCA_032191745.1 Picea mariana | reverse complement strand
AGTCTATAGTGTTTTTGGTGTGAGTTTCATAATTTTATATCAATTATTTTGTGTGGGGCACACTATACAAGTGAGATCTCCTAGAAAGGCCAAAAATCGACAAGTTGTGGGGAAGTTACCGTAAATTCCACTTGGCACGTCCAATTTTGATCAGTCCTGTGGCATTGTAGAGAAGAAATATCAGAGAACTACATAAAAGAAATTTTCATACCTAGAAGGGCCAAAACTTGGGAGATACAACAGAAGAAAGATTGTCTAACAGAACCACCTCAAAATCAAGGTTCAAAAGTTATACTTGGCCAACATGCCACCCAAAAAGCGAACTTCTACACCAAATAAGCCTCCAGAAAATCCTACTTGGACTCTTTATGAAGGTGAAGAAATGCATAGGGACATAAATGATTTACAAAAGAAGATAGTAAGAAAAGGTGAACTACAAGAGATGATGGAGGGTTTAAAAGGGGAGATCATGGAAGTATTGAAAATTTTCGTAACAGAGAAGACACCTAAAAGTGAAAATGCATCCCATGAAATTCATGATGAGGATACAAGGAAGGTGAATCAAGAATGGAGAAACTCCAGCTTTGGTTTGAAGACCAACCATGTTCCTAAGATTGATATGAGGAAGTTTGATGGCAAGGACCCAATCACATGGACACTTCAGATGGAGCAATTCTTTGATCTCCATATTGTGCCACATACACAAAAGGTACGAATTTCTTGTTTATATTTAGAACCTAATCAATTTGTATGGTATCGATGGATTTGTTCTCTCAAATCACTTGTCACTTGGACAATTTTCATGGAAGAAATGATAGCACACTATGAGGATATAGGGAGCAATACCTTTTTTAGCCAATTGACAAATCTCAAGCAAAAGGGTTCGGTTACTGAGAACATTGAGAACTTCCAAAGATTGAATATAAAGGTAACTGATATTCCATATGAGCACTTGATTGATGTATTCATAGGAACTTTAAAGGATAACATTCAACATGAGGTTCTCCTTTGGGAACCCAAATCATTGTAGAATGCATTTAAGGTGGCAAGAAATGTTGAAAGTAAAAATATGGCTATGGCTACTAGAAGGACCAATCCTAACATCTATAGAGAGAAAAATGCTCCTTCTTCTAAAACACCTCAACCTACAAGGTTGACACCTAAACAATTGGAGGAAAGAAAAGAAAAAGGTTTATGCTTTAATTGTGACAACAAGTATAGTAAGGGACATAAGTGTGTTGAGAATAAATTATTCTACATAGATTGTGAAGAGGAAGAAGAACAAGAACGAGAACCATCTCAAGATGAAAACATAGAAGAAATTTCGTCTGAAGAGTTGACTCCCGCAATATCGTGTAATGCATTGGCTAGAATTAGCACTCCTCAAACCCTCAAGATCGAAGGATACATCAAAAAGGAAAAGGTAATAGTCCTAATTGATTCTGGAAGTATTCATAATTTCATTCAGTATAAATTAGCCAAAGCTATCAATTGCTTTGTATATCTAGTGCCAGAGTTTCAAGTAATGATTGCAGATGGAGGAACTATCAATTTCTCAGGAAAATTCAATAAGATCAATCTTACTATGGGGGAATATGTAATGAATTTTCGAATGATTTCTTCACCCATGGGTGGTGCAGATGTTGTAAGGAATCCAATGGTTACAATCATTAGGAACAATGGATTTTAATTTTCAAGAACTTTTCATGAAATTTTCATTGGAAGGAAAAGAAATTGAGTTAAGAGGTATCACAGGGAAACCCAGTAAGGTGATAAGCTCTAATGGCATGACAAAATTATTGAAAAAGGGGCATCAAGGCATTATTGCACAACTATACTCACTAGATGTTCAAACATCTAAGCCATCTATTCCTCAAGATCTCCAAAGGATGATTGATAAGCATTCCAAAGTATTCAARGATATTCCCAAAGGTCTTCCACCTACTCGAAATCATGATCATGAAATTCACCTAATTCTTGGGAGTGTTCCTCCTAACATTAGGCCATAAAAATAMCCTTACACCCATAAGAGTGAAATTGAGCGCATGGTAGAAGAAATGTTAGAGGCTGGCATTATTAGACCTAGCCAAAGTTCTTACTCTGCACCAGTGGTAATGGTATTCAAGAAAGATAGCTCATCACATATGTGTCCAGATTATAGAGAGCTCAACAAGATCAGTATTAAAGATAAGTTTCCCATTCCCGTCATTGATGAATTGTTAGATGAACTACATGGAGCAATCTATTCAATAAAATTGGATCTTCGTTCAGGGTATCATCAGATTAGAATGAAGGAAGAAGATATCCCAAAAACAACATTCCGAACTCATGAAGGCCATTATGAATTTTTGGTCATGCCTTTTGGCCTTACAAATGCACCTTCCACATTCCAAGGGTTGATGAATTCCATTTTCAATCCCTTCCTTTGAAAATTTGTGTTAGTATTTTTTGATGATATACTAATATATAGCAAGTGTTGGGAGGATCATGTGCGGCATGTTGACAAGGTGCTACAACTACTAAATGAGAAACAACTATATGCCAAACCATCCAAATGTTTCTTTGGAGTAAAAGAGGTAGAGTATTTGGATCATATTGTATCTCATGAAGGTGTCAAGGTAGACCCTAACAAGATTAAGGCCATGATGGACTAGCCAATTCCCAAAATATTGAATAATATTAGAGGACTTTTGGGTTTGACAGGTTACTACCGCAAGTTTGTTCGGAACTATGGAAGAATAGCAACACCTTTAACGAAACTAACTAAGAAGGATGCATTTTCATGGATTCCAGAGGCAACTAAAGCTTTTAAACAACTTAAAGAGGTGATGTGTAAAGCTCCTATCTTGACCACTCTAGACTTCACAAAAACCTTTATTGTGGAATGTGATGCCTCAAGAAATGGAATTGGTGTTGTCCTAATGAAAGAAGGAAGGCCTTTGGCTTTTCAAAGTAGACCACTCAAGGGAAAGGACTTACACAAACCCATTTATGAGAAGGAAATGATGGAAATACTACATGCATTGAAGAAATGGAGTCCTTACCTAATAGGTAGGCACTTCAAGGTCAAAACAGATCATGATAGTCTTAAATACTTCTTGGAACAAAGACTATCATCAAAAGAACAACAAAAATGGGTAACCAAGATAAAAAGGGGAAGCAAAATGTTGTGGTAGATGCACTCTCAAGAAAGGATGAAGATGTTGAGGCCTTTCTCTGTGCTATCTTGATCATCCAACCTGATTGGATAATAGAAGCAATGCATGAATGGAAGAATGACGAAAAAGTGTGGACTCTCATTCAAAGGTTGTAGCAGGATTCCAGTGCATCAGATACATTTACATGGAAAAATGTTTCACTATGGTACAAAGATCTCTTATATTTATGTAAGAACTCCCAAATCAAACAAAAGGTACTATTAGAATTGCACACCTCTATAGTGGGAGGGCACTTGGGATTTTTGAAAACCTACCATAGAGTCAAGGAGGATTTTTTTGGGATGGCCTTAAAACTGATGTTCAAAGGTTTGTGGCAGAATGTTTGGTTTGCCAACAAAATAAGGTGGAAACAATTAATAGACCAGGTCTTTTACAACCATTATCCATCCCAAGTAAGCGTTGGGAGGAGGTTTCCATGGATTTCATCATAGGGTTACCAAAGTCTGAAGGAAAGAGTGTCATCACGGTGATTGTTGATAGTCTGACCAAGTACAGACACTTTTGTGCACTCTCTCATCCCTTCCAAGCTAGTACAGTTTCCACCGCATTCATGGAGACAATTCAAAAGATACATGGTAGCCCAAAGATTATTGTAAGTGACAGAGATCCCTTCTTCACTGGACATTTTTGGACAGAATTATTTTCTTGTTTGGGTACTCAATTGGATCATATCTCATCCTATCATCCTCAATCTGATGGACAAACCAAGATAGTGAACAAATTTCTAGAAGGCTACCTTCGTTGCTTTGTCTTTGATAAACAAACACAATGGTTCAAATGGTTACCCTTGGAAGAATGGTGCTATAACACTTCCTTTCATACTGCAACAAAAATGACACCATTTATGACACTTTATGGATACTACCCTCTTTCCATCACTTCTTCTCTAAAATAAAAGTCTAAGGTTCAAGCAGTGGAAGATCACATCGAGAATCAACAACAAGTTCTCCAAATCTTAAAGGACAACCTGACCATGGCACAGAATAGCATGAAACAACATGCAGATCAACATCGTAGTGAAAGAAGTTTTGAAGTAGGGGATTGTGTGTTTCTAAGACTAAAACCATACAAATAGATGTCCCTCAAGCAAGCCAAGAATGATAATAAATTATCACCAAAGTACTATGGCCCTTATAAGGTGTTGCAAAAGATTGGTACTATGGCATACAAATTGGAGTTGCCTGCATCTTCACGAGTACACCTAGTTTTCCATGTTTCATGCTTAAAGAAGGTTATAGGAGACAAGATCCCAGTTCAAACTATATTTCTAGAACTTGACAAGGAAGGAAAAATCATATTGGAACCTAAAGCCATCACTGACACAAGAATTCGCCCGCTGAGGAATAGATCCATTTCAGAGTATCTCATTAAATGGAGGAAACTATCAACTAAATATTTCACTTGGGAAGATGAGTCTTTTATACAGAAGCATCCAGAGTTACTCAAGAATTGCGGACAACACTTGTCTCAAGGGGAGGGGCATGTTAAGCCCTAATATTGGCTCATTACCCCTTAATTGGGGCATATTATATCAGTAATGTTATTTTATTTATGTTGTGTTTAGGCCATTAGTTGTAATTATACCTCCTAGTCTTCTATATATACCAGGGAGACATTATCATTTTGAATCATCTTGAGTACTTTTTCTGAGGTTTTTCTATGCTATATTGATATTTGGTTATTAATAGGAGAACTAGTTTTCCCTTGAAGAGGGTAAGGAATTTTCCCTTGGAGAGGAAAATATGGGTGACATTGAGAACCCCAAGTTAGATTCAGGACCCCTATGAAGGGTTTTCCAGAATGTAATCTAGAGGGATTGGGATTTAGGATTCCTCCTTGTGAGTTTGGGTTTGATGGTCCTCCATGATGTGGTTTATGAAAAAGACCTCCCTGGGGTGGTCCCCAGGATTGTGGGGAGTTTCTGGTTAAGGACGATTGAAATATCCCCCCTGCCATTGGTTGGGTAGCAACTGGTATTTGACTAGTGAAAAGGGGTTTCCTCACAGTCAAAATTGGTGTTTTGAAGGATGGTTTCCCCCCGATAGGGATTTGTCCACTAAACGTGGTTTCCCCCCTAGTAGGGATTTGGCCCACAGTTGGGTTTTGTTGTGTGGAAGGGTTTTTCATCCTTTGATGTGAAGGTGTCCTAATAGGGTTTTGTGGAATATATGAAGTTGTGGCTTGAAGAGGGATAGTACATGTAATATTTACGGTACTTTGTAAATGAATAGGTAACACAACTCTTGTTTCACTTTGAACTTGTCCTGAAGTGGTAGAAATATTGACTATTTATTCGACGAGATGATTGATAGGATAACTTGACAGTCTTTCCTTTGCACCGACGAAGGTAGATGTATGTGGAGGGTCAAAGGATGGTTGACTAAAAATAAATTTCTCATAAAGGTCTTGTCCCGATGGGGTTCTCCATATAGAAGGAACAAAATATTGTTGTGGACCTACCATTTTAGTAGAACAGACAGGGGTAGTTTATTATTCATTAAAATTTGGTTGTATTGGTTCCATATCTAGTTGATTATATGGCCTTGGTGGTAGGGTAGGGTGATCCTCTAATACAATGTTACCTGAGGAGTCTAGTTGGAAAAGGAGTGGATCGATAGGACTTATCAAAGCCAGGTTTACAGGAAAGGTGGAATCTTCCTGAACCGTAACTAAATCTCTCTTATTATTTTCTAGCGAAGGAGTAGTAGCACTCCCATCTTCTGAATGGCTCTAGACCTCTTCACGGTAAGTGTCTTCAGGTGAGTTAAGAGGTAGGGGATCGTATCCTTCTGGAGGAAACCCTTGCATCCTATGTGATATACGAAGGCCTTTATTGGCCAAAGTACCACTTTTTAAGGACAACTAAAGTAAACAAACAACACTCACTAAAAAATCTAGGAAACCAACAAGCAAAACAATGTCTTCTCTCAATGAACGTACTAGTTGGTGATGAAATCCAACATCATGCAATCAAATAGAGAAGGGTCTAGGATATGAGAGGGTGGATCAGTTACATTGGCATACTTCTTAATAGACTTACACCTTGGTGCAATTTCCCTCATGGTTTTACCCGTGGGTTAACCTCCAAGGAGCCCGAGTGAGTTTGACCAATGTATGTTCCAAGTACAACAAAGACTTCCCTTCACCATCACATCGTGTAAGGACCCTATATATTATGGCCACTAAGAATACCAAATCGCAGTTAGCCTCTGGGAGTGTACGGTTGACAGTCGATTCCGAACATATGGGTAGGATATCAAGTTTGAAATTCTTCAAGAGAACTGAGGACAAATGGTCTAGTAAACCCCATAGGACCCCAAACAATTGATCCAAAAGAACCCGCAAAATATGATAGTACCAGTATGATTGGTTAAGCCTTGGAGGGATAATCTTCATTGCTCTCCCGCATGCGACCTCATGTTTAACCCTTGTGTGAGAGGGGGATCATAACTATGCTTATAGGAAGGTTGGATTTACTCTCCCTATCACAAGATTATACATTTTTCCTGAATTCTTTGGAGAGTTATTCTCACAGCCTATTCCAAATCTCTAATCCTAGTTTATTTTTGGTCTAATGATCCAAAAAATAAAACTTTCTAGTTTGATTTTAATTAGCGTTCATTTTCATGGTTGTTCATTACACAAGGGTGAATGATAGTGAATTTGATGATGTTTTAGAATCAACTCCCAAAAAGGTAAAAAGAATGATGTACAAACTTTATTTTCAATGAACTTCTAGCTATGGGAAGGAGAAGAGTTTATTTTCTTTTGTCACTAACAAACACTCAAGAATGAAAAATTTTATACTATTTTTTTCTCAACAAGAATTCAAACAATTTCCAAATTATAAAGAAAACCCTTTTTAATATCCAAAACCAATGCATACACGTATTTTCTTGTTTGTTTATGAATGCAAACTAAAATGTGTTTGTTTAATTCTTCGTTCTTTCCTTAATAATGAAAAAAGGTTCAATATAGGGATTTGAAAAAGAAGAAGTAAAAGTACACAAACAAAGACACTCTTAGTAGTAAATAAGAGACTGAAAGAAGAACAACTACCAAACTATTCACTCAAAGGAAACCACTAAGAAATCAAAAGTCACACTTTATAGTCTTCCAGAATTGAGTAATGGATCAAAGATAAGGAAAAAAATACCATGATCAATGACCTTCCTTATGAAAATATCCAATCAATCAGATAATCGAGCAGAGCATAAAAAATAAACCAATTTTGAAAGAGAACAGTTTATTTTGAAATAAGGAAAGACAACACAAACTCAATAAGGACTAAAAGAATGAAAGGTAGAAAGCTTGAGTCAAACAAAGGACAAGATTTGACAGAATAGGATTTGAGTCAAAGAAAAAGATCCAAGGACTATGCCCAACAAGCAAGAAAGTCTACAATTTTTCAAAGGAAAAAAAATCGGTGCTCTGGTAACCAAAGAACCAGAGCACTACAATGCTCTCTGATAGACTCTGGGGAAGATTTGATCAAGCAACAATGCTCTGACTTAAACTATAGAGGGGCACTAGTCCTGAGAGTTTTCTTAGAAAAACTTAGAAAGCTCAATAACTCAAGGAAATTTAGTAAGAGGCTCTTTGAGACAACTTGGCAAAGAAAAAAATATGTAAGGACAAATTAAATCATCAAATGGGATCTAAGAATAGACAAAATCCATGGACTAACCAAGGAAAGAAAAAAACTGAAATTTTCTCCCCAATGGAGTCACCAATTTTTGTTACAGAAATATTTGCCTACGAATAGGTGAACTTTCCCTTGGAGTATAGACCCCTATACCAAGATAGAAAACTACCTTTAGACACTATCATTCCTATATATTCATTTTATCCATAGAAAAAGAGAGAAGGAGGCAAAGTATGATGTACCTCACTTTTGACGTTTGTCCAAGCTGCTCCAATCCGTGAGTTTTGAACAATACCTATAATGGACAACAAGAAACAAACGACTATATCATACTCTAATGGATTAGACAAAATCAATCGATCTATGAAGATTCAGACAATTATAAACAAGTACATGTAAGAACATACTAAGAGGAAATAGGCCAAGTATATTAATGAGAACTTCAAAAGGAAACTTACAATCTTCAGACGATGTTGCAAGAACCTCTCCAATTCCTCCTTGTCCAACCCTTACTCGAAAGATCCACAATCAAAATAACAATGCTTTGCTAATTTTTGTTTTCTTGTTCACCATGCGAATGCCTCCATTTATAGGATTCACGAGGCTCAACCACCTTGGGTATATTTGGAATTAGTTGAGGATATGTCTCCAATAGTTTTGATATCTCCCTTCGATGCACCCTAGGGGTTAGATTCGAGCGAAACCAACTCGATCCATCCATAGTTGTCTTTAGAATAAAATGGGATTTCTTCCAAGATTTTCTCAACCAATTCAATGCTCCCTTATAATGGGAAACAGAGCACTACAACTCTCCTTGTGAGATGGAAAAAGAGTGCTAGCACTCCTTGTATATGAGCAGGGGAGTGCCGATCTTACCAAAAGTTTCCAAGATGATCAATTCTCATAGAAAAACATTTGTTTTGAATGTCATATGATTGGGCTTCTTCTTCTAACATGTTTTAGGGGTTTTATCAAGTGTTTTCATGGTGTCGTTCAGTATGAAACACTTAGGGAATGATAATGAGACACTTATGACACTTGCGACAAAAGTGTGACACTTACGACACTTATGAAAATGAGAATGTGATATTATCAAAGTGAGGAATTTATATGTGTAACACTTCTACATAAATCCAATGGTACTACCCAATATTCCCTTGAATCTACTGTATAAGTGACTCATGATGAGATACCCACGAGAATAAACTATCAACTAAGACCATCATATCAAAGTAACTCTCATATCACCTTGCTTCCTACTCGCCTTCAGATACGTTGCAAAAGAAAGACATAAATTATATATGTAAAAGAGTGAATGTAGAAAAGCATAAACATAATGAATTTGAAAGAACTACTAAGAGTGTGGGAAGTATGAGTAAACCCATCAGGGCTACGGATTCTCACTGGTAGTGGGGATATACCTTTATGATACCAAGGCATCTTCGTTGGGTCTATGGACGCTCGCTGGCAGTGAAGCAATGCCAGGAAACAGATATGAGGAAAACACTTATGTTCATATCGGTCGGTAAGAATTTCTCTGTTGGATAAATCTCATGTTTATCTATAGATGCACCAAATAAATTCACATCAACACTCACTATACTTATGCAGAAGATCACTGATAAAAATCTTTTCCTCTAAATTCTCCTCAGGGTGATTGGTGTAGGATCCTCAATTGGTAAAATGTGTGATCTATCTAAAGGAAACAACCAAATTAATACAATTTAAGTCATTTTATTTTGAGCTCGAAGATAAATGGTTCTTCCTAGTAAGTCCTCATTTGTTGTGATGACACAACAACCCCCCACTTAAAATTTTTGTCTTAGTATGGGGCACACATTTATTTTTCATAACGAAATACTCCTTAACTATTTGTTGTCCTCGGGCTTGTACGAAATGATGCTCACTTCCCCATATCCACATTTTGCTGACGATGACACTTCATAAGGTCATCGTTGGATATTAACAACACCCCATAACCCTCACGGGCCTATCCATATCCACCGATGATGATATTCCCTTTCTCTCTCCTAGTCATAGCCCAGTTGGCATCATCGAAACTTTTCTTAAGTAAAATTCTGTATTTCCTTTCACATTGGTCCCACACATCAACCAATACATAATATTTTCTCTCCCTTACATGTGGCAAGTTGACATTGGCTAACACTCTATGGAGAAATATTTTCTTCATCATAAGTTTCTTATTGCACTCTTACCTACCTACACTCTCCATCGATGACGACATTTCCACTAATCTCTAACGATTACAGATTAACCAAGTTTGTATACTAGATGAATCAAGTCATCACCGATTACCTCATAGTCATTGATCTCATGCTTGTAAAAGTAATGGGCCCATACAACTATCTCAGCATCTCATCAAAATTAATGTAGATAAGGTTAGCACCCAATGGTCATATAAATGAACATTAAAATAAATTTGCTTTCAAGATTAAACTCTGTAATTGAGCTTATCCAACCAAATCTCAAATTATCATCATTGTAGGTTGTCTCTTTCCCATATCCACACCCCTCATCTCCATCAACTGTCATCGACGATGATTATGAGAATATCCCAATCATTCAAATTTTCCCGCGCCTTAATGGTTATAACCACCAAACACCCGTGAATACATTTTCTCTATTGCATACTACCATAAATTGTTCTAAGTTGTATCACAGCTTACTCATTGATTATGCTTGGGTTTGGAGTGAATCCATGAAACATTTTAAAAAAAGAACCAAGACTCAAGCTTCTTTTCACTTGCTCACTAGGTAAAACTAAGGTTGTGTCTGCGATTTTCTACTATCTTAGTCTTATTAATTACCATCCTCGATTTCTAAGTGAGTATGCTACTAATAATTTGAGTACTAGTATTTCAACCCCTAAAATGACTCTATTAACTATTGACTTGTTTGTTTGCACATGTGACGAAATGTCCAAGATGATCACTAGAAAGGGGAAAATTCAGACTTCTAGAATGCATGTTCCAGCTTTAATCCCCGAGTTATATAACATTTACGAAACTAAGAGCCTTGACGGAATGGATAACTACCTCTGCTACGTCGAGATCCTAGACATGCTCAAGAATGAAAGGTTCTCGTTTGATGAACCAAACATTGATGCATAGAACAATATCTAGAAGAGAAGGATACATACAGTAGCCACTCACCTAGAGATGTTTCCTTACAATGAAGCAACTAAATGGTGTTTTTCATATCTACATAAATGTATATGGATTATACTCAATGATTTAGGACTCCCCATTGCTTGTCTCAAAGCATAGGATATCTGAGCTAGATATAAAACCCCAGATCCTATAGTGGTCATGAACGAGTCTTTTCTAGAACAATTCAGGGTCGAACATGAATACTTTGAGACCTTGATGCAGGACCGGTTAGATGATGAAGATTGGTCAGTGAAAAAGTGTGAAAGTCATGTCCCTACACGATACCTCAAGAGACATAACAGGGTGATAAACACAATGATTTGTAGACTCTATGGCGAGGAGACCAATGCTTATTTTAGGATGGAATGGTTTCCCATGGCATACATGGTATCCTAGAAGCTCCAAGCATTCAATTGTGTGAGAATACTCTCTTTCAACATCGCAAAGAGAAGCCAATAAAATATCCCCAGGCTGAAGCCAGTTGTAAATGTAAATTCAAATGTACTTAAGCTGGTGAGTTGTTTGATATCATTGTGTATACACATTTCATGGCATAGTGTGCACATGTACTGCACAGTAAAATGATGAAGTGTGCACATTCTTGGATACTTTGTGCAACAACTTAAGTGCCCACTATTTTGAGGTGAGGTACCCTTTTGTGTATATGCTATGTTTTATAGGCTGGTGAGCCAGTTATTATAAGCTAGGATTCTTATGTTTTGATTAGGCCGGAGAGCCTAGATGTTAAAGGCTAGTGTGCCTAGTTTTGTATATGTCTCATAATTAATATAAAATACATTGTTATGTGCAGACCGACCATGATAAAAGAGTATGGGGGATTGAAATCCACTAGTTAGAGAAAGGGAGGGACCTAAATGTTAAGGAAAAGGGCTAAGCTAGGGAGCTTAAGCCAAAAAGGAATATTATATTAATATTTCTTAAATCATAAAGTATGGATGATTATTTTATACTAAGTTCTAAAGTTGGGTACAAGTGGGCCAAAGTAGCTCCCAACATGACAAGTGTCAAGTTGGGGACATGCATACATATTGTTGGGACTTAGCTCATTTTCCCATATTTTCCATCATTCTCCCCATCATTCCTTCCACCATTCAGTTATCCAATCAATCATCCATGAGAATGCACACACCCATTGAGTTATCCTCTGTATCTTCATGACTGTAACTGAAACAGTATCCATAGCCTTTTTTGCTTGGTGTAGCTAGTTAGCTTGGGAGATGGACTAAAGAAGCGGGTTGTCAGGCCCGTGCGATATTGAAGAGGTGGGTTTTCAAGCCCGTGAGCAATTCTCTGGGTGAGAGAATTGTTGAGAATTGATTTCCTGAAGGTGCTAAACTGCAGCTATAGTGCTCTGAGACTTATTGTCTGGCCTGTTGCTGAAGCCCAGAAAGTAAGTGGGGCAGCCAAAGGACTGTTGAGTAGAGAAGGGGCACACTTCCTAGGTGGGACAGGCATGTGGGGAATGAGGGACTATAGGTTTTTAGTTTGAGTTGACACCTGAGACAGAGTCTTTTCTGTTGTCTATGAACCTTTAGCCATGTTAGGAATCCCTTTACCCAGGTGGAGTTTAGTCCTAGCTTTGGGGTGAATCATTGTTGAGAGTCATGAACAGTGTGGTTTAAGGATAGGAGGTTCGTGGAAGGTCTGCACATAGTTGGTGACATTTTTATCAAGGTAAGTGCCAATTGTGTGATAAATTTACATGTTGCATTGTTATTTACATGCTTATTCTTATGGGTTATCATATGTGTGATTATAAGTGTGTTTATTTTTATGGGTATTTCTTGTATATGTTGCATGTATATGTTTACTTTTATTTCAGTGTGAATCTGTGTATTTACAGATGTATTTGGTTGTTTACATTTTATATATATGATTCCGCAAGATTTTTGTTTGTATATATTTTTAATTTCATGCAGTTCAAAAAATTTATGTTGCATAGCTCAGTTGGATATTGGGTATGTTACAGTATGTTCCGCAGAGAGAGAATGAAAGAGTTATTTGGCATAGCATGGCATAGCATGGCCCAACATGGATGTCCGAGGAAGTTACAATATGGTATCAAAGCTTTAGTTTTCAACACTGAGTCTTGATGGGCCGAGAAAGTTGAGTTGAAGGGAAATCTCACAGAGGATTTATTTCGAAGTGGCCAAATTTCAATTTGTAGAGCGTCCATGGTAAAACGTAACAGAAGATGGGAAGAATTGGGGAAAAGCCCCAATTTATGTTGTTAAATTCATGAGAAAATGGAGAAATTCGGCCAAGTGTTGAGATATTCTCGATTTAATATTTGTTCTAGCAAATTTAGACCTGGAATTGGTCGAATTTGAAGTCACAGTGAAGATATGACAGTTGGAGCGAGTTTTACAATTTAAATTCTCAATTCGTGAATTGATTTTGGGTAAATTCATTCCAGAAATGTCAACCCACAATGATTTTCTTTTTCATAAGTTGAACTGGTGTTGTCGGGGTGAAATTGAACGAATTTCATAGTTGCAAAATGTCTATGGTAAATTGGGAAAAAAGTTAAGAAAATGCCCTAATTTCTGTAGTGGAATTCATGAGGAATGGATGCACATAAAAATGAATGTGTGCATAAATATCCCGGAGAGAGATTTCCAATGGTGTAAACAGTTCGTCAAACAGAGATTTTATGAGAAAGTTATAGCACAAACAGTGAAGGGTAAATTTTAATACCCAAATAACTTCAAAGAGCCATAACTTTCTTCTTCGGAATCAGATTGAGGCATAGGAGTAGTCAATGGAAATATATTGAGACATAGAATACAGTCCCATAGTTCAATTAATTTTATGGGAATGTTAAAAATGTTTAATATGGAAAATAAGGAACCTGTATCATATCATTTACAATATGGTATTTTGGCCTAGAACTTCAGAACTTTAGCCGACTGTAACTAGCATCCTTGAACCTAGAAAGAGGTGAAACTTGGATAGAATGTCCATAAAATGTATATGAGGAAACCCAATTGAGATCCTATAAAAATTCCAAAGTATTAGGTGCAAAAATGCATATTCACAGCGCGGATTTGTTCCAAGTTGAAAAATGAACAAAAAAATTAATGGGCAAATTTCAAATAACCATAAATTTCTGCTCAAGACTCGGAATTGAGCATGGGAGTAGGCATTGGAAAGGTGTTGGAAAGTGGAATATAAATATACACCTAGAAGATTGATCTGGGAATTCAAATTTCCAGTAAATCAGAAGAAATAATTCTGATCTATATTATTGAACCAAAATAGTTCATATTTTCATGAAATTGTTGAAACAGTTAGCCTGGAAAAGTTTTGTTGGATGCACATTTTGCAAAGTTAACAACAACTAGATCAGATACAGATCACCATAGAGTCCAGAAGAATGAAAGACACATAGGGGACTTAAATTTAGGAGAATGATATTAGAGGGATGGATGTCCTTTTGGGCATTGAAGGAACAAACTCCAATGGACATGGAGATGAAAGGAATGAAATCATGAATTTGGCAGAGACCATTAAAAATTTGTAGAAGGATGTCCAAAGCCATAAAGATGATAATGAAAGGATTATGAAAGACAAGGAGAAACATGATGACTTCAACATGAAGTTAATGCAGAGCTTGAACTGAATAACAAAGATATTGGACAAGGAGAGTGGCTCAAGCAAATCTGGAAGTCATAGGCCTCGTGATGAGAAAAGAAGAACCAGAAGTGTTAGAAGACATCACCACCACTCCCTGAGGCATTCCAATAATATATCACAGAGTAGCTTAGGTCCAACCCCTATCAGGAAGCACAAGAGTCCTAGAGTGGATGAGCTATGAGGAGAAATGAACAATATCAAACCTCCTACATTTGATGGTGACCACAAAAAGGATGAAGATGTAGAGACATGGTTGCTAGGAATGATAAAGTATTTTCAATTGCATAATTATTATTCTCATGCAAAAGGTAGAATTGCTATCTATCAACTCAAGGGAAAGGCATCCATGTGGTGGGATCATCTTGTGAAGGTGCAACAAATTAAAGAGAAAAGTGTTACTTGGAGAGAATTCAAGAAGTATTTTGAGAAGAAATGCTTGACTAAGAGATATTATGAAAAGAAAATGAAAGCGTTCTTTGAACTCAAGCTTGGGAGTATGACAATAGATGAATATGAGATAAGCTTTTTAGAACTGTTGAAGTATGTCTCTTTCATCAAGGATGAGATAGTTAAGATTCAAAGGTATTTGAGTGGATTGCCATCATTCATCAGTGAAAAAATATAGTATGATGATCCAAAGACATTGGTAGAGACCATAAGGCGAGCTAAACACCTTTAGGATCAACAAAAATCAAGGCCAACTTTCCAAATATCTTGGGAAGACAAAAATAAATTCAAGGTGGATTAGAGGAAGAAGGGGTCTAAGCCACCATTCTTCAGAAATAATCCGTAGGGATGGAAAACTCCTTGAGATCCTAGAATGATTGAAACATGGGGTCAAAGGCCAAGGCAAGAACCTATTCAATGTTGGGGTTGTAAAGGAGATCACATGTTCAGAGATTGTCCTCACTGAGGTGAAAAAGGGAGGACTATTCACAATGTATAGAAAGTTGAAACAATGGAGGACATAGGCAGAAATGTACCAAGGATATATGAAACCCTAGACAACAAGCAAGAAGAGTATCAGTCACATATGATTGAAGTGGAAGGTATGATCAACAACCAAACCATTGCTATTTTAATTGATTCAGGAGCTAGTCACAGTTATATAGATCCTAAGATGGTAGAAAGTTTGCATTTTCCAAGAAGAAAGCATGGGAAATATTTGTTGGTGCAATTGGCTACAGCAGACAAAATAAACGTTAATGATATGGTTAAGTCATGTCTTATGGACATGAATGGACTAAACACCAGGGTAGATTTGAACATCTTGCCTTTAGGTTCCTATGACAGTCTAATTGGGATGGATTGGTTGGACCAACATCATGCTATCCTAGACTATCATAACACGGCATTTACTTTCTTGGATGAGGACGGGATCCTAAAGAAAGTGTAGGGGATTCCCAGGGCAGTAGCCATCATAGAAATTTCATCATTGTAGCCGAAGAAATGTTACAGGAAAGGGTGTGAAATATTTGCAACACATATGGAAGAGACACCTAAATATAAGGTGCCAAATTTGGAAGATCAGACAGTCTTGGAAGAGTTTGAAGATGTGTTCAAGGAGGTACCAGGACTACTCCCAAAGAGAGATATTGATTTCTCTATAAATTTAATGCCTGGAGTAGCTCCAGTTTCAAAGACTCCTTACAGAATGAGTACACCAGAGCTGAAGGAGTTGCAAATGCAGCTTGAAGAAATTTTGAAGAAGGGGTATATACACCGAAGTGTGTCACCTTGGGGTGCCCCAATCTTTGTTTTGAAGAAGAAAGATGGAAAATTAATATTGTGCATTGATTTTAGACAGTTGAATAAAGTGACTGTTAAGAACAAGTATCCTTTGCCAAGGATTTATGATCTTTTTGATCAATTGAAGGATGAAAAGATATTTTCAAAGATAGATCTGAGGTCAGGATACCATTAGGTAAGGATTAAAGCGGAAGATATTAGAAAGACCACTTTCAGGACAAGGTATGGTCATTATGAGTTCACAGTGGTGCCATTTGGGTTGTCAAATGCACCGGTTGTTTTCATGTTCTTAATGAATGGTGTTTTCCGAGAATATTTAGACAAGTTTGTCATTGTATTTTTGGATGACATTCTTATATATTCCATAGAATGAAAATCATTTGAGGATGGTTTTGCAAGTATTAAGGGAGAATCAGTTGTATGCCAAGTTGAGCAAGTGCTCATTTTATTAGAAGAAAATTCATTATTTGGGGCATATCATTTCAAAGGATGGGATAATAGTGGATCCTAAGAAGATAGAAGCCATTAGAGAATGGTTGGCGCCAAGGAATTTGATAGAAATAAGATAATTCATGGGCATTGCAGGATACTATAGGAGATTTATTGAAGGATTCTCAAATATTTCACACCCAATCACTTCCTTACAAAAGAAGAGTGTGAAGTTTCAATGGACATTGGATTGTGAAAAGAGTTTCCAACACTTGAAACAATTATTAACAAATGCTCCAATACTCAGGATTGCAGACCCAAATGAAGACTTCATTGTATGCACATATGCATTTAAAGAGGGACTTTGTGGAGTCCTCAGTCAAAATGGGTTCACTATATGTTACGAATCAAGGAAGTTGGAGCATGAAAGACACTATGCTACTAATGATTTGGAGTTGGAAGACATAGTGCATTCCTTGAGGAAATGGAAACACTACCTCATGGGGAAAGGTTTGAACTAAGAATAGACCATAATGGTCTGAAATATTTATTTGACCAACCAACTCTAAATGCTAGGCAAAGCAGATGGTTAGAATTTCTAAGTGAATGCGACTTTGATATAAAGTATATCAAGGGAAAAGAGAACAAAGTGTCCAATGCAATCAACAGAAGAGTGCATGAATTGCATGCTACAACCATTAGCATGCACCAATCAGTTTTGAAAGACATAATTACAGAGGCTGCCAAATCAGATTTGCAATACAAGGAATTAGTGGCAAAATTACAGCAAGGTATTTTGCAGCAGAAAATTGAGGAATATAAGCTAGATAATGATGAAATTCTCATGTATAGGGGAAAAATTTGTGTACCAAATTCCCAGGAGTTGAAAAATATGATATTGAGAGAAATGCATAATGTGCCTTATGCTGGGCACCAAGGATATCAAAAAACTATTGCAGCTGTCAAGAGCCAATATTATTGGCTAGGCATAAAGAAAGAGGTTGTTGATTTTATCGTTAGATGTTTGGAATGTAAAAAATTAAAGGCTAAGCATTGACACCCAGCTGGTTTGCTACAGCCATTACCCATTCCTGGGTGGAAATGGGAAGTTGTAACAATGGATTTCATCACCAAACTTCCTAGAACAAACAAACAACATGATTATATCTTGGTAGTGGTGGATAAGCTTATTAAAGCTGCCCATTTTGTTCCAGTTAAGATCACTCACAAGGAAGCCAACATCGTTGATGTTTATATGAAGGAAATTTCCAGATTACATTGCATACCCAAGACAATTGTGTTTGACAGAGATCCAAAATTTACCTCAAAATTTTGGAAGGGATTATTTAATGGATTTGGAACAAATTTGAATTTTAGTACAACTTATCATCCAAAATCAGATGGGAAAATAGAGAGAGTGAATCAAGTGATTGAAGATATGTTGAGGATGTATGTTATGGATAATCCATCAAAATGGGAAGACTACCTACACTTGGTAGAGTTTGATTATAACAATGGGTACCAAACATTTCTAAACATGAGCCCATTTGAGGCACTTTATGGAAGAAAGTGCAACAC
The DNA here is from genome assembly GCA_032191745.1 of Picea mariana. Lineage (NCBI taxonomy): Eukaryota > Viridiplantae > Streptophyta > Pinopsida > Pinales > Pinaceae > Picea > Picea mariana. The sequence goes on along the minus strand of JASDQU010014788.1, from coordinate 1,606 downwards.
ACCAGTAAGCTGGGATAACCCAACAGACAGAGTAGTGGTTGGGCTAGATTTGCTCATGAAAATGGAGGAACAAATGATAAAAATAAAACAAAATTTAAAGGCTTCCCGACATAGGGAAAAACTCACAAAGAATTTAAAGTGGGTTATGATGTATTCTTGAAAGTGAAAGCCAACAAAATTTCCCTGAAGTTGGGAAATTGTTCAAAGTTTGTAGCTCTCTATTGTGGGCCGTTTGAAATCCTAGAGAGGATTGGTCCAGTAGCTTATATGATTGCATTGCCTGCATATATGTCTGTTCATAATGTATTCCATGTATCATTACTCAAGAAATATATACTTGATGCTAATCATGTTATTCATTGGAATGTGATTCAGGTGGAGCAAGAAGGCACTTTTCAAGTGCATCCGGTACACATTTTGGATCAAAAAATCAAATAGCTCTGAAATCAAGCCATAGGGCTTGTAAAGGTCCAATGGACCTGGTACAGTCCTGAGGATGCTACTTGGGAGCATGAGGATGCAATGTGGGCAGAATACCCGCATCGTTTTAAGGATTTTTGAATTTTTGTTGTATATGGGTACATGATGCACTAAGGACAATGCATAAATAACGGGAGGGGATTGTAATATCCCCAGTTCGAACCCAGTTGTAAATGTAAATGAAAATGTACTTAAGCTAGTGAGTTGTTTGATATCATTGTGTATGCACCTTTAATGGCATACTGTGCACATGTACTGCATAGTAAAATGATGAAGTGTGCACATTCTTGGATACCATGCGCAACAACTCAATTGCGCGCGATTTTGAGGCTAGGTAGCCTTTTCTGTATATGCTATGTTTTATAGGCTAGTGAGCCAGTTATTATAAGCTAGGATGCTTATGTTTTGATTAGGCCAGAGAGCCTAGATGTCAAAGGCCATTCCACCTATTTTTGTATATGTCTCGTAATTAATATAAAATACATCATTGGGAACAGACCAACCATGATAAAAGAGTATGGGGGATTGAACTCCACTGGTTAGGGAAAGGGAGGGGCCTAAAATTTAAGGAAAAGGGATAAGCTAGGGATCTTAAGCCAAAAAAGAATATTATATTAACATTTATTAAATCATAAAGTATGGATAATTATTTTATCCTAAGTTCTAAATTTGGGCACAAGTGGGCCAAAGTAGCTCCCAACATGACAAGTGTCAAGTTGGGGACATGCATACATATTGTTGGGACTTAGCTCATTTTCCCATCTTTTCCATCATTCTCCCCATCATTCCTTCCACCATTCAGTTATCCAGTCAATCATCCATGAGCATGCACACACCCATTGAGTTATCCTCTGTATCTTCATCACTATACCTGAAACAATATCCATAACTTTTTTTGATTAGTGTAGTTGGTTAGCTTGGGAGATGGACTGAAGAAGCAGATTTTCAGGCCTGTGGGATATTGAAGAGGTGAGTTGTCGAGCCCGTGAGAAATTCTCTGGGTGAGAGAATTGTTGGGAATTGATTTCCTGAAGGTGCTAAATTGCAGCTACAATGCTATGAGACTTCCTGTCCAGCCTGTTGTTGAAGCCCGGAAAGGAAGTGAGGCAACCAAAGGACTATTGAG
>JASDQU010014787.1:101847-112618 GCA_032191745.1 Picea mariana | reverse complement strand
GATGGTCGCACCTTCGGACATATCCCATGTAGCAAAGGTGATGAGGATCAGAAGCCAGCTAAAATGAAACTCGTAGCCCTGATCCTGTTCTTCGAGGCAGTCTAGTTCCAACTGATTAACTAGGTACTTTGCCCAGTTCATCTGTAGAACTTATACACACTTTCCTGCAAGGTCAACAGCAAAGCCTATGACTTGTGTAGGTCTGTTCTTCCTTACTAACTTGTCGGCTATTAACTAACAGGCTATGTGCACTACGCCATTCTAGATGGAGGCTACCTTGTAACCTTGCATCCCCTTTTCAACATTGTCGTATGTGTCCTTGATCTTCTATGCTAGCATGCGATCTGTGGATTTTTCTATATAGAACTCCTATGGATCGTGTCCTTGCATAATTAATCCCATGATCCTATGGATCAACGTCATATCAACTGTAGTATGATGATCTAACCATAAGAAACTGCCATGGTAACATAAAAGTAATATCTTGACACATGCGTTCACTTCCTGGTGCCTTTTGAAGTGTGGAATATTCATTACATTTAACATGGTGGACTGCGCAAGGTTCATCGTCCAGGGTTGGGGGATTATATTCAAGTTATCCCCCTTCATTCTGGTTAGGTATTTATACAGGGTGAGCATACTGTAGTTCTTGCGATCTCCGAGGTTGAATTCATTGAACTTCAATGCTACGATCTTGTCCTGTTGTGCTCTAACTGTGCATATCCCCTTCAGGAGGTACACCGTAATCATGGTGTACTTGAAGTCTCTTGGCACACTATCTCGATTCACCATGCTGGCTAGAGGCGGGATGTATTTGAGAAATATGGTTGGGATCATCTTTGAATTTGCTAAGTCGTCTCTGTGTTTGGTTCTCTTTTCTGCTGATGGTCAAGATGGTCTGGCTCCGCGAGCAGTCGACGGAGAGGCTTGCACTCCTCTCATCAATGATGCTTGTACACCTTCAGACATCATTCTTTTGGACATGGTTCTCTCAGTCATGAGGTCGATGAGTACTTCCTTCGCAGACTCTTTGAGTATGCTAATTTCTTCGGGCATACATGCTCGTGGTTGAATATCTCGGGTTTGAAGAGTAACTGCTCGATGCAACGGGGTAGAGGGAAATAACGCAATGATAACTGTGAAAAATCAACTATTCCACGAGCTCAAATAGTCACGATTGAAAAAATTGTTCTCATTGTGTGGCACAATGGGATAAATAAATAAATTAGCAATGAACATCTTGCAATGGGTGAGAAGCCTTCATTAACTCAGTTCTGTCCATTATGGTGTAGTCCCAATAGTCTGGTGGTGAAATTTCTGATCATAAAATATTTCTACCTGTTCAGATCATTGATCGAATGGTTATATTGTTCCTAACGACTATATTTCATTGCCATGGTGAAGTTCCATGTGATGTAGTTCTGATATCCCGACGAAGTTCCAATTTTTCAAATTTTCCTTCTACGAAGTTCCTTATGGAACCTTCTGTAATTTTTTGATCTTATCTCTCTTCTTACTTAGTTTTCTATCCTTCTTTCTAGTGAGCTTCATCTTGGTATTCTTTTGTCCATTCTAATTCTTTTCTTCCTTTGGCATAGTAACTTCGTGCTGGTGAGATTCTTTCCTAGAAACTAGGGGTAATACTTCATTTGTATCTAGAATAGGTACTTCGGTCTTCTGTGGGTCTTCTAGTGTTCTTCCCACTTCGACATCCAATTATTTGGTTTTAAGAAACTTTGCTCGGTTCTCCTGTTCTTCAATCAAGTGTGCGATCCTCCTAGTCATGAAATCTTTTAACTCTTGCTTCTTTTTTTCCAAGACTTCTTCTTTTTCCTTCTAGCCTGATCCCTTTCAATTCAAGATTTTCCTAGTAACATGGAAAATGGAGTGTTGTTCTTAATAAATTTAACAACTTCAAATTCTTCCTTTGTCGAAGTTCCATTGGCATTCATAGATATCTGGGTAAGTCTTCCACATAGGGTTATCATCTTTCCTCTGAATAATTCTATTCCTCCCAATGAAGAAATCATAGCAGGATTTCCTAGGATTTCCCAAGTTCTTTCTGTCATGATATTCACCTGTGTTTCCTCATCCAGAACAAATTTAATGTCGAAGTCTTCGATTCTTACTTCAATTCACTCTTTTTCTTTGAATATCTATGGTAATATGACATGTTGGTGGTCATTCAAGGTTTCTTTCATCTGTAGAAATACTTTTTTTTATTCTTTCTGGGGTTCTACCATAGTCTTAGTTGCTTGACCTTTCTCATGGTTTTCTTATCTCATATTCATCTTTTCAACCTTAGCAATAATTCTAGGGAAATCCAAAACGTCATGGTCCATAGCTTTGCAATAGAGGGAACTAGGTTTTCTCCCAGGGCATTCCTTAGCAAGATTTATTGGTTTTCTGCAACTGTAACAAAGAGTTAATTCTTTGTTTCTCTTAAATGATCCCCAACCTCTCCTGTGTTGCGCGCTAGGACCATGGTAGATAACCTTCAACAAATATTTTCTAGGGTCTTGCATCCATTTGTTAGTCCAAATATTCTCTCTATGGATGGGTATAAAATATCTTTCACTATTCTTATCAGGTCTACTCATATCAAATCTTATTTCATCTATCATTGCCCTAGTTTTCAAGCTAGGACAAATCTTATCAAACATACCTAGATTCATACTTTAGAAACAAAAATTTCCACTTATCTTACTTCTACAGAGCACAAAGCTTACATGTGTTACCTCTTTAGTCTTACTTTCACCTTTATCATGGCACAAAGCTCCCAAATATTACCTCTTTTCTTCAGATCAGACTTCTTTTATTAGCATAGAGCTTCAGAGATCGAGTAGAATACCGTAGACTAGAGAGACAAATCTACACATAGATATTTCAAAATTCTAGGTCAGATCTTTTCACAAAGCCTCTTTTTATTCAGTTCCCAACAATCACAGCTTCAGTTTCCGGCAACGGAACCATTTGTTGGCACAGGGCCAGACCCATGGTTCAATGCTACAACATCACACCAAAAAAACCCTAACTATTGGCCCCTTATGCAACACCTGCGAAGCAGATGAAGTCTTACTCGAGGTAGAGGAAGGGGTGGCTGCAGGACTCAGATGTATGCAACCTTAGTTGGGACACAGATATGTGATTCTAACACTTAATAGATCACTCAACAATTATCATTCATCAATATCTAGTCTTAGTTATAGCGCAGTTAAACCCTAATTACATAACATCACAGTATTTGACCAGATCTAGCATCTATCAGCACTTAACATTACAAAATAGATCAGATCGAACATATTCAATCACTAAGCACATTCACACAGGTTAGATCCAACATTTACTCTTACCATTAATCACAAAGCAACAACATATATACCTATCATTCATCTGTATCAAAGAACTAAGCATATAAACACATCAATGCATCGCACAAAGCATAGCAACACAACACGTACATGGTTCGTCCCCACCCTGGGGCTATGTCCACCAACTCTTCATCTTCTTTATTACCTTCTTCAATTATTTACATGCACAAAGCCACAAAAACCCTACTCTGCATAGGACATGAGATCTATGCGCACCTCGCTAGATCCTCCTTCCCTGAGCTAGATCTAAGCACAAAGCCTTCTTACAATCACTTGCACTTAGATCTGTAAGTTCTTAGCACACAGTAAGCACAAATCCTTATTACAATCACTTGCACTTTTCTCATTACATTAGCACCTAACACACCTTCCCCTCCTTACATCACCTAGCTACTTATTTATACATTACAAAATATGCCCAAGAATGGGTAAACCCATGGGCCGACATTCCCATACTCGTTACATAATCCCAAATCCCCAAAAGGGCCCTAAAAGGGGTCGAGATACCATGATCTCTGATTCATTTAGCACTCCACCTTCGACAGCCTATCGAAGTCCCAAAATTAGGTCAAACATGAAAAAAATCCTCAAAACTTGGTCAAGGGCCAACACCGCCATATATTTCCACCTTCATCAAGCATTATTCCCCTATAGTGTAGCGCGGGTGTCAAGTGTGGTTTCCAAACCACTTTCAGGGTTGTGCTATGCCTTTAATCACCACTATGTTTCCTTTGATGGTATTTAAATTACCACTTGCAAGGGTTTCCTTCATGATAAATACCAAGAACTTTAAGTCTGCACTATCAACGTGGATCTTTCTTCCTTCGTTGATCGACGATCAACATTTAAGGCTTTATTCAATTGTTCATGCACATGAGAATTTGATCCAATGACCTTGACTTAATTCAAATGTGATCTGATGGATATAAATGACCCATCATTTTCAAGCTCTCTGATCCAGGTGGATATCGGTGGCCACCCACCTTTTCCAACTGGCTCAAAACAATTTTCTGGCAATTTTGGTAATTTACGATTTTTAGCAGTTTTTAACTTCCAAGGCTATTTTGAGGGCCTAAATGAATGTTTTTCTGAAATGATCCTCTCAATGATAGAAAAAGGCTCTAATTGAGCCCCCAAAATGAATCTCCTCGACGATACCTTTCCAACGATCTATTGTGCTTCCCAAACAGAGTTCGTATGCAAAAGTTATGCCCCTGGGAAGCTGATACACCAAACTACCCAAAACAAGGTCCACAAAATTGTTGGCTTTTCATATTCCAGGGTTAGGGTTTTGGATTTTATTTTTGATAAAAAGGCCTTTGGAGCCTCATTGTAATATCATCTTCTTGCAAATGCGAGTATCAGACACATCTCTTATCAGAGATAAGATGCCACCATTCTAGTGAGTCTTTCACTCTGTATTTTTACAATCTTTGTACGTTTTCACTCATTAATAGAAAATTATGTATTACTGTATCAATGTATTTATGGTTTCATCTATGATACATTTTTGTTATATTATTGGACATCTGAGATATCTATGTACATTTATTTATTATATCTTTGTTCTCATTTTGTGCCGAAAATAATCTGGATCAGTGGTATCAGAGTAGGATGCTCTTGATCGTTTTTCAGTGCATGTCCCCAACGAGGTCCGAGTATAGCAAGTTGGGTCTCAAGCTTATATCTATTGAGTAAAATTTCTCTCGCACACCCAAGAAACCCTCCATGGATGAAGAAAATTAAAATTACAGAGCAGACGATTCTATTAATCTATTGCTTGAGAAAGCTCTCACGCAATAGAGGGACGAAATGATGGAGAATTTTGCCCACATCCTTCAATGCCTGCTGGTAACAACAGGTGTGTATTCAGCAAGAGAACACTTTGGAGGCACCTCGCCTTTCAAGGTACGATTTGATTTTTATATTCCCATGTTTGAAGGACAGATAGATGCAGATGCCCTAGAAAAATGGTTAAATTTGCTAGAAAGTTATTTCTCCGACATGGAAAAGATCACCTTCACACTCCTTAAGAATCTCCCCAATGTCAAACATTGGTGGGAGACTTACTAGGAGAAAATTTCCATAGAGGAGTCTGGAATATATGGGGTCAAGCTCACTTGGTATTTTTTTGTGGATGCGGTAAAGGAACAGTATTACCCTGTTGGAAACTATGAGGACCAGTACATGAGATGCATCACACTCTGGAAATAAAGGGGACAAGAAGTTCTTGAGCTCACCAATACCTTCCATACCTTGCACACCAAGATGGGTATCAAAGAATTCGAATGAAATTTGGTTTTGAAATAGCGTGGGGCTCTACATAGATACATCCAAACTGAAATGGATTTTTTGAACATCTCATCACTCAGTTCTACTTATCGATATGTTGTTAAAATCGAGAAGAATTTTAAGCACCAGAACAAATGGGGGTTTGGGTCTGCAAATTCTAAACAACCAAAGTATGATAAATATGACCCTAACAAACAACATCCCAAAAACCAGTCCAAGCCACATGAAAATAAGGGTCACAAAAAGACAAAGGACACTAGAAAATGGTGTGATTTCCACAAAATACCCTGGCACAACACCGATGAATGTCACTCAAAATAGTCATTGGTGGCTGAGATAAAAGACAAGGAGTTGATCCTGATTCAGAATTTGATTCTGAAAATACTGATAGAACACAAATCATCGATGCAAACCCCACTTCTATTGTCACGACCACAACAATTCAACCAGAAGAACCAACAGATTGTAAAGAGGGGGAGTGCCTTTTTCATTCACAAATGTGGGTGAAGGGGACCCCACTACATTTTATTGTTGATATCGGAATCCAGAAGAACCTCATCTCAGCATAGGTCGTCAAACAATTGGGATTGTCTAAAATGCCACACTCGCAACCATACAACATTGGGTGTCTTCTCCAGGGATGAGATCTTCATGTCATCAAAATTTCCGAAATAAAGAAAGTCAGATAACAAAAGAAGCTCTAGAAGAAATTCTTCAAGATCACAAGAAACAAGATTCTTGGCATCTCACAAGGAGGATACCATCCCCAAGTGGAGCCACTGTTATAACCCTATAATTTATAGGATCAACTATTGATTATATTTTTTGTCCCTTAAGTGTTTTTGACTTGTAGAGACTACTACATCCTAAAAAGAAAAGAAAAGAAAAAGAAAAAAGAAAAGAAAAAGAAAATGAGAAAAGAATAAAAGAGGGCATAAAAGAAATTAAATAAAGCCCCATGCAATAACAATGGCTTGATCCATACAGTCTAAGCATGTCCAAGTCCTTTTAAATTGATGTTTATAGGATTAGTTAATAATCTTGGATAAACTGTTTAATCTTGGCCAAGTAGATAGGCTAGCTAGTGAATAAATTTGACCAAACTGCTTAATCTTGGTCAAATAACCCTAAGGTAGAGTAATTTCTTAGGCCAATAGTTTAATCTGGGCTAAATGTCATAGGGAAGTAGATTAGAACTTAGGTTAGAGCATAGGTTAGTTGGCTTGATTTCAATAAAACATGCATGATGATCGATGTTGATTCATATCTTTGAAGTTTGAAAGTATGATTGCCTGACCCCCATGGTGACAAAAGCAGGGAAAGCTGAGAAAACCCACAAAACGGCGCAAGCCTAAGTCCCCACTGCAGATATGATTTCATGCTGGCAGATTAAAGAGAGTGCACAGATGAACGACCGAGACACCGACGCTTAGATCTATGGTCAACAAGTCTTTCCAGACCCCCCTTACCTTTCTACCTTTAACGGTGGGGGGAGGGGTCCGAAAAGTTCTTTAAAGGAAGCACTCATTTATACGGTGCAGTAGTGGGCACACGGATGGATGGCTGACAATACTTTTTGGACCCCCTTGATCGTTCTCTTTTTAACGATGGGTGGGGGTCCGAAATGAAATGGTTTTCTGGTGGGCCCCCTACTCTAACGTGGCAGGAATCTATTGCACCTTTTGGAATACCACTGCCATATCATGACATCACTTTCCATTTTTTCCCCTGCAAGTCCTATCTCATAACTCTGTCAGTCCATCCCCCTTGTTTCACCCATCACAAGATCTCTCACCATTGATGGTCTCCGATCAACACCCTCCACGTCACCTGGTCGTACTTGTCACCTGTTTTTCACCTGCCAAATGACCTGTTGGCCATTTATTATAGGTTAACTTATCTGTTAAACTTGTTGATATGTCCCTCGCGCCCAACGGGTATTCAATCACCCAAAACTAGCCCTGCTCCTTCATTCACCCATTGCTCATCTTATCCTCACACCATAAATTTTCCTTGTCTCCTCTCTGATTCAATCAGTAGCCCAACCACAACCATTACCACTAATGTTTTGTTTGAATTGCAAGTATTCTTCACAGCGATGGTGCCAAATTCTAAGAAAGCAGAAGTCGGGGAAAATCCTTTCCTCCCACCTCCTGTCGACCTCGATAAGATCCCATTGGCTGACAAACATCATCTAATATTAGACACAAGGTGTGAAGTTGACTTCGTAGACTTGTAGTTGTGGCTCAAAGACACTTTCTTAGATCAAAGTGATGAAATTGGGCTCTGGGAGTCCAATCTTCCTCTATATCTTTTCCCCCGGGTCCATCATTTCCCTGAATTTTCCCTCAAATGCTAGGCTCATTACCTTCCCAACCAGAGGGCCATAGTCTCATCATCAGGAGAAATTTTGTTCTTCATCACACTAGAGGCCATTGATCAGATGATGCAGATACCCAAAACTGAATATGCCTCCCCTTTCAATATCGAAATCATAACAGAGTTATACCAGAAACTATCTTTTCCTCAAAGAGCCTAGATATTTGAATGTTTCCTCCCACAGGATGCTCAGTTCCCCAAGTCAAATCCCCTGTATCCTTCCTCCCTGTTCTCAGAAAATGGCAACCAAGTCATTTCATCACTCTGTTGTCTGCTTGGTTATTTATCAAACGAATGGGTGGATGAACCTATATTGGTTTTTCTGTCCATTTTCTCTACCAAGGAAAAACCCACCACTCAATTCGACTACAACACTTTCCTAGTGGAGAACATTCATGAGAAGTTTTCAAATTTTTCCACAGAGGGCATGTTCTGGTACTCCTCCATACTGGCTTACATGTTCATCTTCTTTCAAGTGGATAGGTTCTCTTTCTCGATGCAGAAAATGGACAAGGATGGGAATCCGCAGGCTTAGAGGCAGACAAGAACCAAGAATAAATGAGGAGATTCAAAGGATTTTACACCTCTCAGACCTTGAAAAAACCAGATATTTGTATCTTTACAAAAATCACACTGAGATCAAAATATATGGATGCGAGTTAGCTCCATACAAGCTGCCCAAGTATTTACCCGAGAGGATTTTTTCCCTGAAGTACATAATACATATGATAAATTCAGATGACATACACTTTGTGTCTCTGAAGAAGAAACAACAACTTAGAATTAAAGGGAAAATAGGGTCTTTTATCTGCAATAGCCGAGGCACCAAGGAAGACACAGACAGGTTTCTGAAGGAAATGAGGTTTGACGCTAGTTTCTTGTGGCAATATGACCCATGCGAGATCATTTCGGTGATGAGGGTTAAGAATTAAAACATTCCATCTGTTCATTGACCCAAGCCCAAAATAGAGAAGTTCGCAAATCAAACGGAGTGGGAGGTGAACACTCTGGAAGAGACAAAACAACAATCTCCTCCTATTTTTATCTCACAAACAAACATGCCACAGGTTCCAAAGGAGAAAATACCTAGGAAGGATACTTCATCTTATGTCACTGAAGTCTTGGCCAAAGATTTCCATTTATGCACCAAGAGGCCAACACCCAGTCATACAACTGACACGGCTAGTGAAAAGGGAACCCAATCCACTACAGCTATGAAAGATGATAAGTTGCCACTTATCTCTAGCATCCAGCAGAGCACATCTACTTCTTCATCAAAGAAGAAGACAGATACTTCATTAATGAACCAGCCAAAACAAAGAGGCATCAAATTGCGCATTTTTGAGAAATATGACTTGATCAAGAAGAGGAATCAAACACTGACCAGCATCACTTATGCTCAGTTTTGGAGATAGACATCCACGACACAACACAGACGGTTGTCTATATTTGATACATAGAAAGGTAGAATGCACATGGATTTTTTGTAGGCACAGGTGCCCGACCCAAAGGCAATCACTAACTACAAAAGGGCAACGTTCGAGTTCCACACCAAAGATTTGCACCCGAATGATCAAATCGATCTGCACAGGCAAACTGGAGAAATGGTTTTCTCCACTTTGGAAAACGCTTCTACTTCGACTGCTAAACTATAGGTCTCTCTGAGAAATGTTCAGACACAGTTAAAGTTAGAAAATATATCATCCTTTGAAAAGGATAACAAAATTAAAACGTTGGAATAATTGGTCCTCAAGATCAGGTATGACCCCTCGAATGTGAAAGCAGTGGAAGAGATGCTCAAAAAGAAAAATGTTGATATAGCATCTCTGAGAAAACAACTGAAACTGCCACCAACAAAATATGCATAGGCAAAGAAGATAGCTGAGACAGAAGGTGAGAAGGATGAGATTCTCAAGTTGATCATGGAGAAGAATGCATAGTTGAAAGAGATGGAAGCAGAAATGGAAAGGTTAATGAAGGAGAAGGAACAATCAATGCCTATGGAAGTCATTCGATTGAGCACAGTTCCACTCACAGGGGTAAGCACAACATCTGTAGAAGAAACCTCCACAACAGAAATTCCCTCAGAAAATCCACTAACAGCTCCAGAAAAGATAGTGGAATTAGATAAATCCATGGAGGAAATGGACTAGCAAGACACAGAAATTAGCAGACTAAAAAAGGAGTTTGTGGATCTTCAATAGCTCAAGTCTTCTTACCAAAAAAGCTACTCCATGGAGAAGAAAACATTATACAAGTTCAAACAGGAATTGTAGCAGCTTAAAAAGTAAATAGTGATGGGCAAGACACTTGCTAAGGCCAAGGAAAATATTTGGATGGATATCTCGAAATCCATAAATGAAATATGGCCTATGGTGCAAATCATGTTCAAGCAAAAATAACTGGTACAGAGGAGCAGGCAGGCTATTGAGAAAATAAAAGGAGAGCTGGGAGAAATGCCCACAGAAGCCACTGAGATCATTAGATTCCTGAATTCGAAAACCAAGGAAGAATTAGAGAATTTAAAGATTGAAGATAGGACAGAAACCATCCTTGAAGTCAAGAGGGTTTTGACCAAGAGAGGACTTATGCTACAGTTGGAAGACAAAGTCCAGACTATGGATGCAGGGGTCAAAGATTTTTCAGTAAGATCGAAGCTCTACAGAAGAAAGGTCTCCCAAACTTAATGGTCCTAAATGATAAGTTAATGACCCTTCCTGATTATAAAC
>JASDQU010014787.1:58779-81331 GCA_032191745.1 Picea mariana | reverse complement strand
CCTTCTTCTGGCTCGTCTGGTTCACCAGGCTGGATCTTGGTGGTACCAACAATGGCACTGGGTTCCACATCAATGATCTGTATTCCCCTTTTTGGTTCTATCTCAAAGTTAGAATCTACATCTGATTCAGAGGATTTCACATCAGCCACCAACGACTGCTTTGAGCGATAGTCAGCAGTGTTATGCCAAGGGCTCTTATGGAAGTCGCACCACTTCCCGGTATATTTCTTTGTCTTTCCGGTGTCCTCCTTTGCTTGCGGCTTGTACTGGTTGTTTTGATACTGTCCATATTTTGTCTATCCTTTTTTCGGTGGGTTGGGGTCGCCCTTTCCTGGATTTTGTTGTGAGGGGTTCCCAGGCCCAAATTTCCATGTCTTTTGTTTGATATTCTGCTCGATTTTGATGGCATATCGGTAGGCCGCGCCCAAGGATGAGATGTCTAGAAATTCCATTTCATTATGGATGTATCTATGCAAAGAACCGTGATACTTGAACACCATACGTCACTCCAAATCTTTGATACCCAACTTGGTGCGCAAGGTATGGAATATATTTGTGAAATCTGGCACTGCTTGGTCTCTTTCTTACTGCAATGTGGTCCATTTGGTATACAGGTCATCATAAATTTCGATAGGGTAGTATTGTTCCTTAATAGCATCCTTGAAGGATTCCCAGGTGGCCATGACTGAAAATAATGAGGTATCCTCTGTTTCCTTTTTCTCACAGAAAGTTTCCCACCAATCTTTGACATGGGGAACGGCTTTGAGGAGCGCAAAAGTAATCTTTTCTCTATTCGAAAATTTATGAACAGAAAAATACCCTTCTAGTAGATTCAACCACTTGTCTACAAAATTTGCGTCTATCTGACCTTCAAATATAGGAATATCAAATTTTATTTGTACCTTGAAGGGGGCGGCACCTACGTTCGAAGAAGATGCATCGCCTGTTGGTAGTCGTCAAAGGATTTGCGCGAAACTATCCATCATCTTGTTCCTCTGTTGCATGAGGGATTCCTCAATCAATAGTCTGAAAGGATCTCTTGTCCCATCATCTTTATTTTCTCCTACCATGGGAGGTCACTTGGGCGTGTGAGAGCTTCTGTCCTCAAGAGAAACAAGCTCGAGACCCAACTCTTTATACTACGACCTCGTTGGGGACATGCATTATGACGACAAGGAGTAGACCGCTATGATACCACTGATCTGGATTTTATGAGAAGAACAAAATGAATACATATTATTAACAGGTTCTTAACACAAAATAACATAGATACAGTAAAACTGGTTTTCTATTCAATAACGAAATAAGTTGAAACTGTAAAATGCAGCAGAAGCAAGCTTACTGTAATGGTGGCGGCTTATCTATGAGAAGAGATGTGACGACAGTGCGCATTCACCAGAAGAAGATTACAATGAGGCTTTGAAGGCCTTTTTACAATAATCAAGAATTCCAAAAACCCTAGACATCCAAAAACCTAACCCTAGGAGATGAAACGCTAAAAGTCATGTGGGCCCCGTTTGGGTAAGCTAGTACATCAACTTCCCGGGGTTGTAACTTTTGCATACGATCTTCGTTTTAGGCGTGTGATAGCCCATTGGAAAGGTATTATCAAGGAGATTCATTTTGAGGGCTTAATCGTGCCTTTTTCTATCATTGAGGATATTGATACCAAAAAACCTTCATTTAGTCCCTCAAAATGGCCCCGAAAGTAAAAACTGCTAAAAATAGTAAATTGCCAAAAATGTCAGAAAACTATTTTGAGCCAGTTGGAAAAGGTGGGTGGCCATTGATATCCATATGGATCAGCTCATTTCCCCAAGTCAAATCCCCCATATCCTTCCTCCCTGTTCTTAGAAAAGGGCAACCAAGTCATTTCATCACTTTGTTGTTTTCTTGGTTATTTTTCAGACAAATGGGTGGATGAACCTATATTGGGTTTTCTGTCCATTTTCTCTACCGAGGAAAGACCCAACACTTAGTTCAACTACATCACTTTCCTAACGGAGAACATTCACAAGAAGTTTTCAAAGTTCGCCACAGAGGGCATGTTCCGGTACTCCTCCATATTGGCTTACATGTTCGTCTTCTTTCAAGTGGATAGGTTCTCTTTCTCGATGCAGAAAATGGAAAAGGATGGGAAAACACCGGTGGTAACATCTTGGACTTCGCTGCTTAGACGAAATTCCATAGAGTTCAGTTTCAAACAGTTCATCGAGCAGTTTTACCACCCAGTGGTGAGCATGCTCAATGGCAGACTAGAACCAAGAATAAATGAGGAGATTCAGAGGATTTTACACCTCTCAGACCTTGCAAAAACCAGATATTGATATCTTTACCAAAATCACACTGAGATTAGAATATATGGATGTGAGTTAGATCCATACAAGTTGCCCAAGTATTTACACGTGAGGATTTTTTCCCTGGAGTACATAAGACAGATGATAAATTCAGATGACTTACACTTTGTGTCTTTGAAGAAGAAACATCAGCTGATAATTAAAGGGAAAATAGGGTCTTTTATCTACAATAACCAAGGCGCCAAGGAAGAAGCAGATAGGTTTCTGAAGGAAATGAGGTTTGACGCTAGTTTCCTATGAAAATATGACCCATGCGGGATCATTTTGGAGATGAGGGTTAAGAATAAAAAAATTCCATATGTTCATTCACCCAAGCCCAAAATACAAAACACAAATCAAATGGAGTGGGAGGTGAACACTCTGGAAGAGATAGAACAACAATCTCCTCCTATTGTTATCTCACAAACAAACATGCCACGGGTTTCAAAGGAGAAAAGGCCCAGGAGGGATACTTCACCTTCTATCACCGAAGTCTCAGCCAAAGATTTCCAATTACACACCAAGAGGCCAAAACCCAGTCATACAACTGACACGGCTAGTGAAAAGGGAACCCAATCCACTATAGCTATGAAAGATGATCAATCACCACTTATCTCTAGCAGCCAGCAGATCACATCTACTTCTTCATCCAAGAAGTAGATGGATACTTCATTAATCAACCAGCCAAGAAAAGGAGGCGTCAAATAGAACATTTTTGAGAAATATGACATGATCAAGAAGAGCAATCAAACACTGACCAGCAACACTTTTTCTCAGTTTTGGAAATAGACATCCATGGTGCAGCACAGACTGTTGTCTGCGTTTGATACAGAGAAAGGTAGAATGCACATGGATTTTCTGTAGGCACAGGTGCTCGACCCAAAGCAATTCACTGACTACAAAAGGGAAATGTTCGAGTTCCACACTAGAGATGTGCACCCGGTTGATCAAATGGATCTGCACAGGAAAACTGGAGAAATGGTTTTCTCCACTTTGGAAAATGATTCTACTTCAGCTGCTAAACTACAGGTCTCTCTGAGCAATGTTCAGACACAGTTAAAGTTCGAAAATATATCATCCTTTACAAAGGATAAAAAAATTAAAACGTTGGAATAATTGGTCCTCAAGATCGGGTATGACCCCTCGAATGTGAAAGCAGTCGAAGAGATGCTCAAAAAGAAAAATTATGATATATCATCTTTGAGGAAACAACTAAAACTGCCACCAATGGAAGATGCATAGGTAAAGGAGATAGCTGAGACAGAAGGTGGGAAGGACGATATGCTCAAGCTGATCATGGAGAAGAATGCACAGTTGAAAGAGATGGAAACAGAACTGGAAAGGTTAGTGAAGGATAAGGAACAATCAATGCCTATAGAAGTCATTCCATTGAGCGCAGTTCCACTCACAGGGGTAAGCACAACATCTGTAGCAGAAACCTCCATAGCATAAATTCCCTGAGAAACTCCACTGACAGCTCTAGAAAAGACAGTGGAATTAGATAAATCCATGGAGGAAATGGACTTGCAATAGACATAAATTATCAGACTAAAAAAGGAGTTTGAGGATCTTCAACAACTCAAGTCTTCTTACCAAACAAGCTACTCCATGGAGAAGCAAACATCAGACAAGCTCAAATAGGAATTGCAATAGCTTTGAAAGCAAACAGTGACTGGAAAGACACTTGATGAGGCCAAGGAAAATATTTGGATGGATATCTCCAAATCCATAAATGAAATATGGCCTATGGTGCAAATCATGTTCGAGCAAAAAKAACTGGTAYAGAGGAGCAGGCAGGCTATTGAGAAAATAAAAGGAGAGCTGGGAGAAATTCCCACAGAAGCCACTGAGATCATTAGATTCTGGAATTCAAAAACCAAGGAAGAATTAGAGGATTTTAAGATTGAAGACAGAATAGACAAGACGGAAACCATCCTCGAAGTCAAGAGGGTTCTGACCAAGAGAGGACTTATGCTGCAGTTGGAAGAGAATGTCCAGACTATGGATGTAGGAGTTCAAATATTTTTCAGTAAGATCGAAGCACTGCAGAAGAAAGGTCTCACGAACTTAATGGTCCTAAATGATAAGTTAATGACCCTTCCTGATTATAAACATAAGCTGGCCATGGTGGCCAAAGATATTTCAAAATTTTCGGGAATACATGGCAGCATAACATGCAAGGCGTTCTTAGAAACTTTGCAGCGAGACATCAACATACAGCACGAGATCTGGTATATTTTCATCATCAGGCCAACTTTTTCCAAATACACAGAGATGGATGAAATACACCGAAGATTACTCAAAGTCATTATTCCCAGTCAGCTATGATGGGAAAAGTTATGCAATTTGATCGAGTAGGAGATGAGGTGTCCAAGTCTAGTCAGTAATTAGATCAGACAAAGTTGTGCAGATGACTCACCAATGGCCTTCCCCAAAATCATCTTGAAGAATTTGACACATCATTAACAGTTCCTAAAGTTTTGTATCTTGTTGATTTAGTTAGTTAAATTTAGAATCTGCCACGTCCTGATCATTAATGACAGGGTTGTTGTAACTTTTATTATAAATATTCCCAACTTAGAAGTATTGAGTGTTGTTAATCTTTACACTCGAGCAAGCTCTATTTCTTGTAATTTTTATCAAGAAGTTATTCCCAGTAATACAAAGAGAAGTTTCACAGGATTCATGTGTGTCAATTGTTGGTGAAGTTCCCTCTGTCTGTGTACAAGTTTTTCCTTCTCAGTTATCATATTGTCTTTCTAAATCTAATCTTTAAAAGTTAAAGTTGCATAATTTACCATTATGTACTATGTTCTTAATATTTTATAGATTTAAATGTTTTTCCTCTGATGTTATAACAAATAAATTCTTAAATGCTTTTTTGTTTTAACTGATATCTCACCTTTTCAGCAATACACCATTTTTATTCCTAAAGAATCTAGCATTAGCACTATCTCTCCCTGTGAAACGAATCTTGTAAAGGTTGTATTTAACTTCTATCTTTTAAAAACAGACCCCATAGACCAATGCAAGTGTAAGTGATATTCAACCACTTCATTCAAAAACAATACAAACAACTCGCTTATATTCTTTCTAACTAGCCTAAAATCTTGAAAACTGAAACAAATCTAAAACTCACAAAGATATCCCTCTCTGAAACTGGTAGGCATAGCTTCCAATTTCGAAGTAGTTGGTTAATGTTAGCTCTGATAAGTTTCTTCTTACCTCATAAAAACCTATGGGAATTTATAGAGTGATAACAGCTCCAACCTTCCCCAAGGAAACCCAAGGATAAGTGTACACACTCCTAGTTGTTCTCTCACCTAAATAGAATGCTCGTGATCCTAGCAACCTGCCTCTTCAGTAGTACATGGGCCCAACAACCCGCCTCTTCAACTTAATTATAAAAAAAACTACCCCAAGGCTTCCTCACTTCAAATATGGTGATGGAAATAGGATACGAATAGTATCATTCTTGAGTGATCCTCTCCACCCTTGTGAACATGTTGGTTATCCTATTCCCATTCATGGAGAGAATCCTTGAATGATTGAAAAATGGGGGAAAATGCACTAAGTTTTTCCATTATAATTTCATGTTTATCCTATGACACTTGTCACCAGATGCAACACATTTTAAACCCACTAGGTAATTCATTCCCTCCTCTTGGGAATTCAGGATAACATACTTTATATGTATTCATAAATTAGGATTTTAGAAATTATTATTAAAATATTCTCCTGGATTAAGCCCTGCTAGGATTTTTCCTATTCCTAGACTCTTAGCCCCTTTTCCTCTCTAGTTGAGTTTATGCCCCTTACTCTTTTTATATGGTCAGTTTACATTAGTGGTGTGATTTTTTTAATATCCAATTGTGATTACATAATACACAAGATAGGCCTACATGCCTTTTAGCATCTTTCTCACCAACGTATTTACTACACAGACACTCTAGCATCAAAGTGTCATGGCTCACTAGCATATATTCTCATACAACTGGGGTCAACCCGAGGTATTACATTCCCCTCCTCCTTATTTATTCACTATCCTCGGTGAACTATATACAATGTATTTTTTAAAAAATATTCAAAAAGCTCCAAGCTTTTGCTAATAAAGCTTGCTATCTTTCTAGTCTTGTGTTCATGTTTCAGCTAGAAGTTTTTTTCCTCTTTTCCACAAAGCTTCTTTAGTAATAATTAAATGCACTAGAACATTCTTGTGCTACCTCTTACTTGCTACACTCACCCTTCTGGGCTTAGGCATCCCTTCACTGATACATAGTCCTTCAATGATCCATCTTGCGCAGGCTTTCACACACAAGGAGAGAACAAACTTATTAACAAACCCCCACTAAGGTTATGGAATTATCGAGATCTATTGTCCCCAAATACAACTCCTCTTTCCAAGAATTCTAGCTATAATAAATATTATCTCATGTGCAGTACATACATATAGTCATCAAGAGTCAATATTATAAAATTTCATTTAGAAATTCAAATTTATTCCGTAAGGAAAATTCAGCTTTTCCCACAATGTTAAATTCATGTCATATTTTCTTCATTGTTGCAACATCATGCACCAGTCTTCATTATGGCTTCCATTAGTGCCATATTTGGAACTACTTCCCTGCATTGATTTTTTCTTGAACTTAGCCAAAAAAATGGTCATTATATCATGCACAAAATACTTTTATAACATTATTTATAAGAAATCTCAAAGTGATTTTAGAATTCTCCACACATAACAATCCCATCACAACTATCAAACTATTAATTTACACAAACTTATCATTCTCTTCATATATGTTATTCACAATCAAACTTTTTATTATCATAATTATTTTTATCACTTTGTTCCCTGAAAAAAAATTCTATGCAGTCCATCCTTATGTGACTACTTCACGCTACAAATCACTCATTGAAATACATAACAATTTATGAATGTTACAACCTAAATACTTAATCATGATCTCAACAGCTCAGCTTCTAGAATGATCATTTGCACAAAAGATATTGTATACATGTGTTTCAAAAATGCATTCCCTAAAGTCTTCAATCATACACACTCTATGTTACCATACATGAGTGCATAGTTACCATCTCTATAATATGCATGAATGCAATCCTCCATGCATATCTATTCAATGCACTCCTGCAATGATTTAAGAAATCCTTTATTTAAATCATGCACCCCACCATGATAATTATATGGTCTGGCCAATACCTCACAACATACTCCATACACCTCCCATTTCCTGCTCAACCATTTGGATACCTTCCTTTTAAATCTGGGCACTACACCAAGAAGGTAAATCCACAGTGCTTTTTAGTGTTAGCAAAAAGGTTGCAATCTAGACACTAATTATAATATAAGGTTCATTCGACACTTGTGAAACATTATGGCCTTTCTAGATCTAATTATGTTATGGTTTCATACATGAATAGCTTGATTTTCTTCCACTTCAATTAGAGGATCATACCCCTTTCATTCTTTGGTTATCAATCCATAACCAACATATCATGACTTATTATCGTGTCATATGAATGCATGTAAAAACTAAAAGCTTCTACAACTATCCCAGGCTATCTCAAGCCCCTAGCCTCAACCATACCATATGGAAAACATTATTTTTAATGTATTAAAATTGTAAAAATATTTTATAAAATAATCTTTGGATGAGGGAAATTTTATCTAATTCCCTTCAATACAATTGCAAAAATTAATCCTCATCATTTTCCTCATATGGTTGGATTATATCAATGGTAACTTCCTCAATAATACTTCCAGTAATCATAAGTTATTTATTCCACATAAAAAATTAGACTATTATGAGTCTACAACAAGTTATATGCAATCTCAAACATTTTATCATGCATTGATGCATATCTACATGTACTAAGAAATGCACCCTTAACATGCTCATAATACATAATCATTCAAGCCTCCTGTGCTATGTATGGTTGTCCAATAGTCCATAACATAATTTTTTCTATTGCATTTACAACCACCTCTTTCATCATGTACCTCTTTCTTTATTCTTTTGGACTGTCCTCAAATATCATTGTAATCACTGCACATGGTTACCTTCTATCCTGAGCACTTTTCCAACCAATTACAATTGGCTACTTAACATTTTCAACCACATACTTTGATGATATTAATTTTTAGCATTCATATAATACCTGGATTCCCTCTGATACGATAACATACATGACCAAATTACATTTCCAACCATGCTCTCTTAATTGTCCTTGGATCCTCAACATTCATTTACTTATTGGACCAAACAGATTTTCATTTTTCCCACTCTGAACACCCCATCTCTTGTGTTTTATTGAACCATTTACCTCTCTTACCTTGATCGACTTTATCTTGGCTCACACAAACAAAAAATTTTGTGCATATGACCTCTTCTCCTTCCGGATTCGTAGAGATCACTTTTAGAGTAATCAACATTACCTTTACTAGACATCATGAACTCTGGTGGTGCTCCCATCCTTTTGGAGTAATTCCAATGTGTTAATTTCACTCGATATGGTTCCTTCATGTACCATATCTCTTCTTTACTAAGTTAAAATTAGAACACTTTCTTCTTTAGGATCCCTTATTGATTTTCCTTTCAGGACAATAAAATGCATTCCCAACTTACTTTCGAATGTATTCAACACTTCTGAACTGCACTCAACATTCTCCCTAGCATTAGTAATCCTTTCATTGTTGCCACAACACTTTGAGTGTTTTCTTAAATCAAATCACTTGTCATCCACTTAGTAGTACATTTTTCCTACTTTCTCTAATTACTCATGGACTTATTCCATTTTGTAATTTACTTAGATTTATGTATTACATTTCCTTATAAGATGGTTTTATACTTCTGTATCCACTTTGCACATGAGGTATTACTTTTAGACAATCTATTCACATTCTTTATATTTCATGTACCTTCAATACTTCACTTTTGAAGTTCCAACATTTTTACTACACTTCCACTATACCATTTTAATAATAACAATAATGGAGGTGCTACTCCCAAAATTGTATGACTTCTCCTTGGATATGTTGCTCTTATATCCAAGTATACACTTGGTCTTTCCTTATTAGAAGAATAGTATTTTAACATGTCTATTCTTTTTGGAATAGTTCTACCCCATACGATACTACTTTTCCTTACCTCGACTTCTTTAAAGTGAACAAACTTTCACTACTTCATCAATAAATACTTTAGTCATGTGGTATGACTCTGTTGATGGGCCTTAAATCTCTTGAAGTAGGAACCAAACCTTCCACTGAGGCCCAATTAGACTTTGCGGCGTTTAATAGTGGAATGGTTCTCCATATCTTGCGATCCACCCAAATTATCGATGGGATTTACATTTTCTAGTGAAGGCTCTTCCTTTAGTTTGGAATATTCTCTTTTGTATATTTTCTTTTGGGTGGGACCGATATGAGATGTAAGCCGGTATAAACCAACTTTGAAAGAAAAATGGAATTAAGCTTACCTAAGGGGAAGAGGTTGAAATTGGGATAACCCACTGCTCAAGAATGCAGATGACAATTTTATACCACAAGCCTAGTACTAATACATTAACCATGTGAGCATCCAATTACTGTCTGAGATACTAACTACCAGAAATAAAACACATATGCAATGAGATAATGGCAAGCAAAATAATTCATCTACCAAAACCATTCATCACATAATAACACAACGATTCTTATCAATCATTAAAAAAAAGAACAACAAAACATTGCACCAGATAACTTGACAACAGAATTAATTTCTCTTACTCATTACAACATCATTCATGAAACAAGATAGGAAATAGTTCTTCTCCACGTCCAATCACAAATGTAGTTGATGAAAATAACTTGTCTCTGGTTCAGAAGGACTTCTCAATTTAAAGGAGCTTCAAAATAATTCTTAACAACTAGAAAGAAAGAGTTCTTGCCACAACCATTGACCTCTAACTAATTGGTCGATGTGTTTATTTATAATCTAAAGTTCAACTAATAAAAACGACTAAGTGTAGTTTAAGAAAAGAAAAATACGCCACATGGTGTCATCTTCTAACAGTTTATTTAACATTCAACTCAAGATAGTTCTTTGAAAGGATGAATTTTCTCATACTCAGACCAACTAAAAAACAACTCTTCGCAAGTTTGGGCCCATGGGAACTTGTTCTTCTACATCGGAGCCGCGTACAATCCTCTGATTTCCACCGCATGCGCTCGATACTTCACTAGACTGGTGTTTAACTGTTGTAGCATGGTTTGAGCCTTCATCGAATGTTCCATAAATCTTTGCACTTGTCCTGGAAACATATCGGTCACCTTGGCTAGCTCTTCAGCCCATAGTGAATCCTACTTGGCATGTGATATGATTATGTCACACAAGTTGATGAAGTTATCGGGGTCTCCGAACTCGGGGAGTCCTATATCCTTCATTGCTTCGTTGATCTTACCCCAATGTTTCCTTCCGGTTCCTTGGTGAGGTTATGGAGTGAACTTTGTTCGATATTCGGAGGGATATTTTCTGCAATCGGGATTGACATCATTTAGAAATTACTTATCATTCAAAACATAGGAAGATGTAAGCGTAAAAAGAAACAAATTGATGCGTACCTGTAGAGCTTGCTAGTCCTGATTGTTAAATACTTACATGATACTATTAACATTTTTGAATGCACTGTAGCATCTCTATCCATGCCATCGCTCCTCTTCACTTTGGATGAGTTACATTCGTGCACCTTAGCGTGGCAGATAAGGTACGACAGATACAAGCGTTGAAGCCATTCCAGAGGTTGATTTCCCCTTGGGGTATGGAAAGGATGCCAGAGTTGAACATGTGTCGAAAGTGTGTGTCAACTCCCAAAAGGTCGGATTTCACAATAAAGGAAGTTGTTAAATTCCCCAGGTTGAGGCAATTTGTTACCCAGAGGTCGTATCACCAAGTGTGCCAACCATCATTCACTAATAGTGGAGGATGGGAAGATTAAAGAGATTGGAAATGATTGTATCGTATATTCTCTGCAACTCCTATTGGCTACATTTCATATGTTCTGGATCATATCCGTCGTGCAGATATGATGCGTTAATTCTTCAAAACATCTTATCACAATATATGAGTATTTCTTGGCACGTTCCATCTCACTACCTCGCTCTTCTATAAATATTAGATGTTATGTGCGGGTTCTACACATTGACCAAGTTTGTATACAAGTAGGGGCTGGTCTTGCAAGTCCAATTCTATCAGACTCTGTGTTATGGCCCTTCATCTAGTTATGGATGTCTAATGACACACACATTTTTGCTCCATGGGATCCCCTCAAAACACAAGATGGGGTGTGCGAGGCAGCCAGAGCACCAGGTCCGAACCCCAACATGCCTGGGACTCTTTCTTATTGTCATCGAGTGTCTCTGATATTTCAAAAGGAGGTCCTTACCTTTTCTCTGAAATGATGTCAGCATCTGAAGCGGAGGTCGAAGTGGAGAAAATTTCATCTAAAGGACATAGGTTGGAGACCACGCCCTCTTAAAAGATGACACTACGGAGGAGGGGAAGTCCCAGAAAAAATAAGGAAGTAGGAGGAAGCCACATCTTAACTGAGCTAAGTGCACACCCAGCTGCTGAGGAGTTCATGATGCATGCTACCCGGCTAGATCCTGTCGGGACTACCAGTTGAGGAAGCAGGAGCTGAATGCGAAGTACATGGGTATCAGGTTCTAACTTTGAAATCCCCAATCAGTAGTTGGAGCAGGCACAACTTGCCATAGCCTAACTTTATCAATAAAATAGAGAATTGTGGATAAAACTAGTGGAATAGAACCAGGAGGTATCAGCACCACCAGGTCATGAAGGAAGCACAAATTGGCTCAATAGGAAGCTTCGGGAATCAAAAGATACGATTGTGCAGCTACGCAAAGAATAGAGGATGATGGAGGATGAGAAAATAAGAGCATTTCAAGGCACACAGAGCAGTCCGGGATGATGGGTAGACCCTTGTTTTGTATTCTCGGAAGTGACGTATGTTTTGATAGTTTTACCTATTTGTTGTGAGAATTTTCACATTCTTGATGTAACCGGGTTAGTTGGCCAAGGTGTTGGTAGTGTTTATTGTATGTAACCTAAGCCCGACGGGAACCTTAATATATGAAATTTCAAAAATGTTTTTCCTGAACAGATTCTAGTCATAGCAATTGAAAGCATCATGTTTCCTCTTTGCGTGTCATGTTTCCTCTTTGCGTGTAAATCTATCGTGTTCTTATTTAAGCTTCTCGTAATTATGTGATTTTATAATTACCGTTGTTCTGAGTTATTTTGTAAGTTCGTTGATATTTTCCCTTAGAAACTTTCGATGTCGAATGATGTTGACATGGCGTTACTAACTCAGAGCTTATTAAAAGAAAATCTAGAACTCAGCTCATGGGTAAGGGTTTCACTCGGGACTTCATTTACATCGATCGCACTAAATTGAGCTAGATACTGTGACTACCAATGTCGGGTGAGTATCAAGGATCGACGTTCAAAAATCAACACGTAGTTGCTTCGGGAGTTATCGTCCTTTGAAACTCCCAATGCCAAAAACGTCCCAGAGATCAGTGATTATTATTTCATTTTTCATTCAATGCTTATTCCCTAACCTTTCGCCGATGCCAAATTAATTGGTCATCGGCGATATTCTTGGTGGTGCCTGTCGCAAAAAAAAATTCACATTTGCCGATGCTGATGAACATCGGGGCTCAACAACTTTGATTCTCTCTAGCATTTTTTTCACGTTTAATCCTTCCCGATGCCAAAATCCTTAAGCGTATCCAGGAAAAATTTGATTGTCATTTCTCTAATTTAGATATTCGTCTTTTAATTTAATGATTTTGTCACATGTCCAAGCAATCTTTTAAAGACTTAAAGAGAAACAAAAGAGATAAGAGAAGGACACATTTTTCATATCGAACAATGCCAAAAGATCAAGTGGTACCCAAAAAGTGAGATTTTACGTAGACTTTTAGGGTGTGTTGAGTGCTCAACAAATGGTGATTCACTGGGCGAGCACAAAATCTTTGTTCTTCCTTCATGCTCGGCTGGTATGAAAGTTGGTGGAGAAACTTTCTTGGTTTTAAATAAGAGCCTCTTTTACCTGGGGAAAATTGAAATCCTTCGGTTGATGCTTCTACGTATGCCCATAGGGTTTTGACCTTTATTCCTCCATTTCCTGTAAGCCTGACTTACGTCCCCTTTTACAAAAGACTAGAAAAGCATTCACTGGCATGAAGCCCTTAGTTACCTTTACTCCATCGCTTTGGTGTTTCTGTGGTACCAGCGAGCATCCACAACCCCGACAGATTCACCCTGACATCACAGACCTTGCTC
This sequence comes from Picea mariana, assembly GCA_032191745.1. NCBI lineage: Eukaryota > Viridiplantae > Streptophyta > Pinopsida > Pinales > Pinaceae > Picea > Picea mariana. The sequence continues at coordinate 67,629 of JASDQU010014787.1, read as the reverse complement.
CACTACCAGCGAGCATTTATAACCCCGGTGGAGATATCTGCATACCCTCCCCTACTGATCACTCTTTTGATAATGTCCATTTTATTTCAGCATGATACCCTGAGTGAGTGAGAGAGGATGACATCTATTTATTTTCCAAAGTGAGATGGTTAGGTGGACCCTTTGCTAGATTTGTGTTTGGGTTCATGTAGTCCTTTTCAAATTTCCTTATTACCCTTAAGGTCTTACCAAATCACTAGGCAAACACTTCTATCATTTCTTCGAATTTGTTTGTTTGCACGAGCTAGATGGAGGGCTCCTCAAAGCAACCATAAGTTCCTTGATGCTTCTTGTGTTGTATGTGAGCGATGAGTTTGGAACAAAGTTTTCTATGTCACATGACTTAAGGTCAACCATTGTCCCGCTAAACACAACTTTCAAAAGTGCAAAAATCCAAAAAAACGAAAACCGAAAAGAAAATTATTACGAAATCCTAAAAACACTAAAACAAAATGCCTCCCTTTTTTTTAATTTTATTTTATTGGAAATATTGTTTGAGGTCTTGGCCATTTACTGGGAGGGCATTAGGTTCCCCTCTCAGATTCTGTAATCGATAAGTGCCTACCCCAATCTTCTCATCCACCTGGAAAGTTCCAAGCCATAGATTCTGAAACTTAGAATGTTTCCCTTTGGGCTCATTTCCTCTGTCCCATTTCAGTACTAAGTCTCCTATTTAAAAATCCTTCTCTTTGGCCTTATGTTTGTCAAACAACCTTTTGAGTATCTATTGTTAAGCTACGAATTTCAACTTAGCCTTTTCTCTCTCCTCTTCTAGCATGAGTAGAGTATCAATTCTTTGTTGTATGACCGAGGAGGGATCCCCGTTGGAATCTTGGGCTAGTTGAAGAGATGGGAGATAAAGCCCATTTGGGAGAATGGATTCTTGTCCATAAACTAGGAAGTATGGGGAATTTCCAATGGATTATTTGGGTGTGACCCTATCGGCCCACAAAGTGTTATGGAGTAGATTATGCCAATTCCTTTAGTTATTTGCAATTGTCTTCTTTAGTATTCTTACTAGGTTCTTATTGGTCGATTCTGCCACCCTGTTTCCCTGTGGATAATAATTTGAAGAGTACCTAATTATGATTCCTTTGTCCAAAGAAAACTCCATCAGTCGGGTGGAAGAGAAGTAAGCTGCATTATCAAAAACTAGGACAGAAGGGACACCAAACCTCATGATTAGTTATTGCTCTATGAATTGGATCACCACTTTTTTGTTTACATGAGTCAAAGGGATAGCCTCTGCCCATTTTGTGAAGTAACCAGTGGCAGTCAGAATGTACTTGTGTTGTTTTGAAGAGCTTGACGTGATTTCTCCTATGATATCTAACCCCCATTTCTCAAAAGGCTTAGAGACAATCACTGGCTGGAATGGGATTGCCACTCTCTTCTATCTCCCGGCGCTTACTTGACAAGTTTTACAGTTTATGGCATAGGTATTGTTGTTCTTGAGTTTATACTTTAAGGCTCTAAAGTATACCGTCAAAGCATTTGATATGAGTAAAGAAAGTTAAGGTAGACAAATTTGACTTTGAAGGATAACCACTATGGTTGGTTCCTTAACTTTCTCCGTTGAGCTTCCCAGTTTCCTTGGATGATTATGTCCCATTCAATGGTTGCCCATGAACATTCTAATTCGACCCGGGTGTTAGCTGTTTGCAAGATAGTGTTAAATAAATTTAGGGAAATGCTAGTCTGATCAGAAAGACTAGTTTCTACATTAGGTTGTCTTAAGGCGGGCACTGTCATGAGCGATGATGGTTGGAAAAAGGTATAAAACTTTGTTCAATAAAGTGTGTTGCTTTCTGATTTTGATTATAAGAGAAGAAATTTCAAACACAGATTAATATTCAACAGATAAGGGGTCGTTTCCTATTCCTGAGTTAGATTTTAAAGATATGATATTGACAAATGAAAAACACAAAATTGTTTAACAAAAATGAGGCATCGATCATGGAAGAATCTCACTTTGCAACGAGGAAAGATGAAAGACAAGAGGACTCTAATGAAACACAAACCATTGCATCCTAAATAATCTACAGGTCTTGAAACTGTTGGCAGCAGGTACAGAGGAAAAACTGTAAATAATTAGATAACCCAGCAACTTGAACCAGTAGTAAATATTATGCTAAATTATTGTGAAAATTTCATCAAAGATACACCTAAGAAAAAATGTGCTATGAGCAAAAACAAAGGGAACACATAGCTCAGGATTGACAAGATCTAGAATCTCCACTTTGCATTCTTATTAATCACTACAAAAAGTTTCTCTTATACAATGGCCACCAAAAAAGCCCCCGTATTTTCTTAGCCCTAAAAATTTACATTTATACAAAATTTCCAATCCTTGGCGGTTGGGGAATCTCTAATTTCTAGGAACTAGCTATTTATCGTAAATAAGCTGAAAACTGTTTTACAAGATTTTCTTTATCTTTCTTTTATTTTTATAGCTACACTTTTCAAACTGGTACTTTATTGCTATGTTGAAGACTCTCCTTTTTCTCTGACACATTCGATGCATTTGTTGAGGAAAGGTTCAGACATTTTGGGAGGCTCTAGAAACTCCTTTGCTTCGAATAAATATACCTTTCTCTGTATCTTTGGGAAATAGTCTTCAACTCTTTTATCTGCAAACTTTATTGACTGCAATTTTAAGTTGGGCTAAATCAAAAGCATATTGATTAAGGTGACATCCATTTCTTTTAGCTATGAAATATCCATCTAGATCTCACTTAGATCTTCTTTAAACTTTAATTGGTGTCTCGCAATATTTATCTTCCCTAGAAGCCCTGCACAATTGTCTTTCCCAATGTTTAATGACATTTTGTATAAGAGATCGAAAACCTCTTCATAGTCGTCTTTGATTTCTTTAACTATTATTTTGTTTTCCATTATGTTAGCTTCCCATACTTTGAGCATAATGTCACCTCTGATTTGCTCTGTGGCTGATAATTTTGTCTTTTTGGATGTCTCTTCGTTCGTTGAACATATGATTGCCCTTTGAAGAGCTACCCTTGTTGCTCTAGCTTATTTTTCCTTCATGATGATGTTATCAAAAGAATTGCTTGCTTCATGGAAGTGATTTTGGAGGATCTCTATCTTGGAAATCAACTTCTGTTGTCCAACTTCTAGCTTTGCATGCACTTCGAGTGACTGGGCCTGGAAAATTTTTAGATCTATGACTAGATCTTCAATTGACTTTAATTTTGTTTGTAATTGATTTATGATTTCTTCTTGCGTTTGAATTTTATACACACTCTCTTCCATCTCTCTAAGGCTTGTTTTCAGGGATTGAATCTCTTTCTTATCCCCAACTCTAGCTTGGTCCAGACCTTTATTTATACCTTCTTCAATCCTTTTTTCATTCTCCTTTAATTGGCCTTGTAGTTTAGCGATCATGAGGTTTCTCTGTCTCAGACGTGCTTTCATATTTTCAAGAGTGAACTGGTTAGCTGTGGCTAACGCTCCCATAGAAACAGCTACTTCGGTAGCGAAATCTTCTTCCTCAAAATTTTTCCCATCTATTATGATTTTGTGCCTCTTTACCATTGCATTTTCCCTCTAATAAATTTCCTGTTTCAACATTGCCTTTCTCTTCTTACAGAAAAAATAATCAGATGGAGGAATCTCTTCTCTGGAGATGGGCTCAAGGTCACTAACATATAGGGCTCCCAGCTGGGGGAAACCGAAAGTGGATTGTAATGGAGTCAAAGAGGCGATGGGAGCACCTAGTTCTATAGATATTACCTCCTTTGTTGTTTTGGGGGTATTACCATGAATTGTAGATGACGAAGGGAAATCTGGTTTATCAGACACTGGGGGTGTCTAAGACCCTTTTTCCATTCCTAATTTCTCTGCCTTTTGTCCTTCTGTTTTCCATGAAGACTCTTCGTTCTCTTCTGGAATTATATTTGTACTTTCTTTATTCTACCCTCTTGATCCAAAACTTGGTGGTACGCTTCCTTTTTCTGGAGGTTGAGTTGATGCTTCTCCTAGTAATACCCTGGGTAAACCACTTCTACGATGTTTCTGGAAGTTCAGGAAATTGTTTTGCAAGTCAGGTGACAAAGATTGAAACCTGGCCAGCACTTCATCATAACTTGTAACTCCTTTGAACATGTCGTCACAAGGGTATTGTTCATGTTCGTATGCTTTCAGATTGCAGTTGACTTGGTGATTACCCACAATTTTATGGGGATCATATTTCCCATGATAGATATTTAGAAACTTTATCTCTCCTAATGCGGCTGCCTCAACCTTGGAATGCCCTAGATTGAGTAGCGAATATTTCCCAACCTGGATAGGGAAAATAGGCTAGAATCTCTTTTGGGTCATTTTTAGTTCATTCCCGATGCCACCTATTACTATCTGATGAGCCACCTCCCTGCATACCAGTCTATCAGGGAGGGATTTTGGTAGTGCGTGGGGAGGGATAGAACATCCGAAAACCCTAATGTAGGAAAAAATTTCTTTTATAAGCCAATCAGTGACGGCCTTGAGACTTTCCATGACTGACTCAGAAATATGGGGAGGCTCGCATCCATACATCATATGGTTCACCGAAATCACCATGAAGTGGCAGATTTTGTAGAAGGAATCCTTAGCATTTTCTTCCCACAACTTAGAATAATATTCATGAATGGGTTTGTTGGAGGTTGGGTTCCAACTCCAATTCATCAAAGGGAAAGGGGTCATGAAGAATATGGCATCCATGATGTAGGTGGACATATAGAAGGCCATTGGTTGACCCTTGGATTTTACGGTTTGGTACTCTGTTACCTCATTAGATAAATTGTCTGATAGGATTTTGTCCCAGTTGAAACTAAAACCTTCAGCTGCTTCATGAAGAAGAGGCACCCATGCCGTAGGGAAATGAGTGGGGCTTTTCTTTCTGAAGAGTCTGCATAGCATCATGGCTACATAGACCATGTATTCATTTAGTGAGGCTGTGGCATATTTCCTGTGAGTATCGGCCCTGAACTTTGCTGGCACTCCCCACCAGCCTCTAATTATATTAGGGTATGTCTGATCTGCCTCTGTGCATTCCTTTCTTTGGAATTCGGCTATGAATTCAACATTATAAATATACTTAGGATTAGGGGGTAACATGTACATTACTTGTATATGTTCCGGCCTGAAGCAACCAATGATGACCCCACGACTGTCCAGAATGATCCTTGTCTTCGCGTCTTCTCTCTCTAAAGCCCAATATATCATTTCATTATATGGCATGAGCTGTGGGTGTGTTGCTATTTTGTGAAGTTCAGACTCCTCTATGTCCTAGAGTTTGTTCTCAGAATCATGCGGGAAGTTCTTAATTTCGTAATCTAGATTCTCAAAGAATTGCCTCCAAGATTTGATAGAATCAATAGCATGGGGTGTGGTATCAGCTACGACATATCCTTCTATACCTATGCTTTCAATAGTTCCCTCAACTCCCTTAAGTACCCTCTTAGGTGCCATAGTGTTTGCACTAGATTGAAAACCTGTTTGCAGACGAGAAAATCTATAAGCCTAGATGAATACAACTCACTCGTGATTGTAGAAGATAAGAATAAAATTCAAAATGGAGAGCTATAGTTCTTTTAACTCATCCTTTAATGGACATACTGAGACAGGTAGTAAGACTTTAATGTTTTAAATGAAGAAGATGAGCTCAAATATATGCATTTAAACTTAAAAATCTTTTGTCATGTTACGAATATTATCATTTATCGACAATTTCAACTTGGAGTTTCGAAATGACTGTTTCTTAAAACGCCGAATCCCGAAGCCCGAAAGAAGTTTAGTGATTACTAATCATGTTTTAAATTGACTTAATTCAAGTTTAAGACTTTGTTTTAGAGTTTATGATTTCGCATTTTGGAGTTTCGTGGATCACGTACCCAAGAGATATGTCATATGCAACCCCTGATTAATCATCTGTATTAAAACCTTAATTAATCAAGTTTAGCCATGATTAAGACATTTGGAAATAAGGAAATGGGAAATAGTAGACCTATATTTCAAGAGCGCTTCGTTACTGGTAAACCCAAAACTCCAAAAGATTTAAGATTCACTGATCATGATTAAGGGTTTAATTAATCACACTTAAAGGTACTTTGCGAAAAAACACATTGGGATCTATAACATCTGTTTCCCCTTTTTTTTATATATATATTTTTTATAAAAATTAAGATCCCTTTCGAAAATTCGGCACCGAGATTTTGGAGTTGTGAACTTCAGAATGACTGCTTTATGAAAAGCCGAACTCCAAATCGTGAAAGGTTTCATTTTGTGCCCCTTTTTTTTCTTTTAATATTAGGGTGGCTCCATACTAGGAAAAAATGAAGTCTTTGGTTAGAGATAAAAATTCATACCTTGTTTCAGCAGGTACGGGAATCTTTGAACAAGGTGAGCCAATAATAACTAGCTCTCGGTATCTTATGAGCGGTGGTGTTTCTTGCGAAATGGCCACCAGCAAGGCCATCATGGAGTTCCTTCAGGACTTTGTCTGCATATTCACGTTTGAGACATCTTAAGAGTACTCCATCATAATTAATCCGAAAGCATATCAAATTTTTAGGTGGTATTGTGCATATTTTAACCTGAGAGCTCTCCTTTCCTTGGGGTTGAGATTTTTTGGGTAGGCCCCATGGTGTAGGAGGTAGGTCGGATTCTTATACCAAGACTCGAGCCCTGGGGAAATGTATGAAGCTTCACCACACCATAGTGCCATTTCATTCTCCCATCCATAATCTTCATTTTCTTGGTCCTGGGATTTAGCTGGGAGTTTGCACAACCCTTGCCCCTTAACAAGTTTGGCAGCTTTTATATCTAGATCAAATTCTTGGACTACTTCCATCCATTTCCCTTGTATTTTCCCCATATCTTGGTGATTAAACAAGGATCATACTATACGGTGAGGAACAATCACTTTGGTGTGGTTCTTGAGGATGTAAGACCTGAAGTGTTTTATTGCCTTGTATACCGCATAGGCATGTTTTTCAATAGAAGGATACTTAATCTTGGATCCCTGGAGATTAGTAATCATGAAAGACACCGTAGATTCGTTGTTGTCATCATCCTTCTAAGTCAATACTGCAGCTAACTATTGGTCAGAGGCGGAAGTATAGAGGAAGAAATCCCTATTGAAATAAGAATTTCGTAGCACAGGGGCCCGAGATATGTTAGTTTTAATATTGTTGAAAGCACCCTTTCGTTCATCATCCCACTTAAATTTGGCATATTTGTGAATCATCTTTTGTAAGGGTTTGATGATTTCTGCAAAATCGGGAGTGAATTTCCTCACAAAATTGATTTGCTCGAAAAAAGAATTGCATAGATTTCTTGCTATGGGGAAACGGGAGTTGAGCTATGGCTTTAATCATTTCTTGGTCTATGCAAATACATTCTTGGGATATGATATGACCTAACATATTACCTTCCTCGATGCCAAAAATGGTTTTCTTTGGATTTAAGGATACACCGTATTTCCTCCACCTTTCAAAAATTTGAGTTAAGTGTTGGATGTGTTCTTCTCTGTTCTTTGAATACATGGTTACATTGTCTAGATACACTACCACACACTTGTTGATTAGTCCTCGAAATTATATGTCCATGGAACTCTAGAAGGTTGCTCCTGCATTGATTAACCCAAAAGGCATGTGTTTATAAGAAAAGGTTCCCCACTTGGTTTAGAAGGTAGTTTTTAAATGATCCTCCTCCAAAACCAAGACTTGGTTGTAACCTAAGAAAACATCCAGTAGGGAGAAGATCTCTGATCCAGACATGGTCTGCAGGAGTTGCTCCATTGGCAGGACTGGGTAATTGTCCTTTTCGGAATCTCTGTTGAGATTTCTAAAATCTACGCATAAGCGAATTTCTCCATACGTTTTCCTTACAGGAACCAGATTTGCTACCTGGGTGGAATGCCTGACCTGGACAATGATCTTGGCATATAAAAGTTTCTTTAATTCCTGATACATGAGAGGCTCCAAGGATGGATGATAATTTCGGAGCTTTTGTTGGAAAGGTTTCACCTCAGGTTTCAATGATATAGTGTTTTGAATGATCTGAGTGTCGTAGGTTTTCAGGTCTTGGTAGGACCATGCGAAGACATATTGATATTGTATGAACAGTTTGAGATAAGCCTTTCTTTCCTCTTTAGATATGGTCTTGCTGAGATTCACATTATTTGTATTTTTCGAGGTTCCGAGAATTATAGTTTCATGCAAGAGACAGGAGCTACCAGTCTTAGCATTCTTAGGCCCCCTAAAGCATTCTTTAAGGTCAAATAGACTTTCTCGATTAGCTATCCCCTTCAGGATGATGTGATATTTTGATCTATCAACAGGCTTGCCTATTCAAGGATCAGTTTATATCGCTTTCTCCTGGAATACCTCATCGTCAATGGCTAAATATTTGAAATTGTCTTGGTTAGTCATAAAGCTTATGATCTATTCATCTCCTTCAAAGACCTTCCAATTAGAGATATTGTTAGGCACCGATGGTTTGTAGAGTATTTCCATAGTGAACCGGGAGGCTTCATATTCCTCTAGATGTGGCATCCTCCAAGCCGCAATGGCCAAGGAATCAACAAAGATGTTCTTTGTTCTATGGATCACGGTGATATTGAAAGCTTCAAAATGTTCCATTAACCTATGCACTTCTTGTTGATAATTCTTCAGGTGCGGGGAATTGTAGTGTATAGTATTCCTTACTTGTCTAATGATAATCTTTGAGTCCCTAAAAAATTTCAATTCTTTGACGTTCAAGTCTATGGATTTATTTAACACTTGTACTAGAGCTTCATACTCGGTGGTGTTA
>JASDQU010014787.1:41818-56581 GCA_032191745.1 Picea mariana | reverse complement strand
AGAGCTTGCTAGTCCTGATTGTTAAATACTTACATGATACCATTAACATTTTTGAATGCCCTGTAGCGTCTCTATCCGTGCCACCACTCCTCTTCAATTTGGATGAGTTACATTCGTGCACCTTAGCATGGCAGATTAGGTACGACATATACAAGCGTTGAAGCCATTCCAGAGGTTGATTTCCCCTTAGGGTCTGGAAAGGATGCCAGAGCTGAACATGTGTCAAAAGTGTGTGTCAACTCCCAAAAGGTCGGATTTCGCAATAAAGGAAGTTGTTAAATGCCCCAGGTTGAGGCAATTTGTTACCCAGAGGCCGTATCACCAAGTGTGCCAACCATCATTCACTAATAGTGGAGGCTGGGAAGATTAAAGAGATTGTAAATGATTGTATCGTATATTCTATGCAACTCCTATTGGCTACATTTCATATGTTCTGGATCATATCCGTCGTGCAGATATGATGCATTAATTCTTCAAAACATCCTATCACAATATATGAGTATTTCTTGGCACGTTCCATCCCACTGCCTCGCTCTGCTATAAATGTTAGATGTTCTGTGCGGGTTCTACACATCGACCAAGTTTGTATACAAGTAGGGGCTGGTCTTGCAAGTCCAATTCTATCAGACTCTGTGTTATGGCCCTTCATCCAGTTATGGATGTCTAATGACACACACGTTTTTTCTCCATGGGATCCCCTCAAAACATGAGATGGGGTGTGCGAGGCAGCCAGAGCACCAGCTCTGAACCCCAACATGCCTGGGACTCTTTCTTATTGTCATCGAGTGTCTCTGAGATTTCAAAAGGAGGTCCTTACCTTTTCTTTGAAATGATGTCAGCGTCTGAAGCGGAGTTCGAAGTGGAGAAAATTTCATCTAAAGGACACAGGTTGGAGGCCACGCCCTCTTAAAAGATGACACTGCGGAGGAGGGGAAGTCCCAGAAAAAATAAGGAAGTAGGAGGAAGCCACATCTTAACTGAGCTAAGTGCACACACAACTGCTGAGGAGTTCATGATGCATGCTACCCAGCTAAATCCTGTCGGGACTACCAGTTGAGGAAGCAGGAGCTGAATGCGAAGTATAGGGGTATCAGGTTCTAACGTTGAAATCCCCAATCAGTAGTTGGAGTAGGCACAACTTGCCATAGCCTAACTTTATCAATAAAATAGAGAATTGCGGAGAAAACTGGTGGAATAGAACCAGGAGGTATTAGCACCACCAGGTCATGAAGGAAGCACAAATTGGCTCAATAGGAAGCTTCGGGAATCACAAGATACGATTGTGCAGCTACGCAAAGCATAGAGGATGATGGAGGATGAGAAAATAAGAGCATTTCAAGGCACACAAAGAAGTCTGGGAGAAGGTCTGTGTGAAGGAGATACATGATGGGTAGACCCTTGTTTTGTATTCTCGAAAGTGACGTATGTTTTGATAGTTTTCCCTATTTGTTGTGAGAATTTTCACATTCTTGATGTGACCGGGTCAGTTGGCCAAGGTGTTGGTAGTGTTTATTGTATGTAACCTAAGCTCGACGGGAACCTTAATATATCAAATTTCAAAAATGTTTTTCCTGAACAGATTCTAGTCATAACAGTTGAAAGCATCATGTTTCCTCTTTGCATGTCATGTTTCCTCTTTGTGTGTAAATCTATCGTGTTCTTATTTAAGCTTCTCGTAATTATGTGATTTTGTAATTACCATTGTTCTGAGTTATTTTGTAAGTTCGTTGATATTTTCCCTTAGAAACTTCCGATGTCGAATGATGTTGACATGGCGTTACTAACTCGGAGCTTATTAAAAGAAAATCTAGAACTCAGCTCATGGGTAAAGGTTTCACTCGGGACTTCATTTATGTCGATCGCACTAAATTGAGCTAGATATTGTGACTATCAATGTCAGGTGAGTATCAAGGATCGACGTTCAAAAATCAACACGTAGTTGCTTCGGGGGTTATCGTCCTTTGAAACTCCCAATGCCAAAAACGTCCCAGAGATCAGTGATTATTATTTCATTTTTCATTCAATGCTTATTCCCCAACCTTTCGCCGATGCCCAATTAATTGGTCATCGGAGATATTCTTGGTGGTGCCTGTCGCAAAAGAAATTTTGCATTTGCCGATGTCGATGAACATCGAGGCTCAACAACTTTGATTCTCTCAAGCATTTTTTTCACGTTTAATCCTTCCCGATGCCAAAATCCTTAAGCGCATCCAGGAAAACTTTGATTGTCATTTCTCTAATTTAGATATTCATCTTTTAAGTTAATGATTTTGTCACATGTCCAAGCAATCTTTTAAAGACTTAAAGAGAAACAAAAGAGATAAGAGAAGGACACATTTTTCATATCGAACAATGCCAAAAGATCAAGTGGTACCCAAAAAGTGAGATTTTACGTAGACTTTTAGGGTGTGTTGAGTGCTCAACAAATGGTGATTCACTGGGCGAGCACAAAATCTCTGTTCTTCCTTCATGCTTGGCTGGTACGAAAGCTGGTGGAGAAACTTTATTGGTTTTAAATAAGAGCCTCTTTTACTTGAGGAAAATCGAAATCCTTCGGTTGATGCTTCTAGGTATTCCCGTGGGGTTTTGACCTTTATTCCTCCTTCATTTCCTGTAAGCCTGACTTATGTCCCCTTTTACAAAAGACTAGAAAAGCATTCACTGGCATGAAGCCCTTAGTTACCTTTACTCCATCGCTTTGGTGTTTCTGTGCTACCAGCGAGCGTCCACAACCCCGACAGATTCACCCTGACATCACAGACCTTGCTCCACTGCCAGCGAGCATTTATAACCCCGGTGGATATATCTGCATACCCTCCCCTACTGATCACTCTTTTGATAATGTCCATTTTATTTTGGCATGATACCCTGAGCGAGTGAGAGAGGATGACATCTATTTATTTTCCAAAGTGAGATGGTTAGGTGGACCCTTTGCTAGATTTGTGTTCGGGTTCATGTAGTCCTTTTCAGATTTCCTTATTACCCTTAAGGTCTTACCAAACCACTAGGCAGACACTTCTATCATTTCTTCGAAGTTGTTTGTTTGCACGAGTTAGATGGAGGGCTCCTCAAAGCAACCAGAAGTTCCTTGATGCTTCTTGTGTTGTATGTGAGCGATGAGTTTGGAACAAAGTTTTCTATGTCACATGACTTAAGGTCAACCATTGTCCCGCTAAACACAACTTTCAAAAGAACAGAAATCCAAAAAAATGAAAACCAAAAAGAAAATTATTTCGAAATCCTAAAAACACTAAAACAAAATGCCTCCCTTTTTTTTTAATTTTATTTTATTGGAAATATTGTTTGAGGTCTTGGCCATTTACTGGGAGGGCATTAGGTTCCCCTCTCAGATTCTGTAATCGATAAGTGCCTACCCCAATCTTCTCAACCACCTGGAAAGGTCCAAGCCATAGATTCTGAAACTTAGAATGTTTCCCTTTGGGCTCATTTGCTCTGTCCCATTTCAGTACTAAGTCTCCTATTTCAAAATCCTTCTCTTTGGCCTTATGTTTGTCAAACAACCTTTTGAGTATCTGTTGTTAAGCTACGAATTTCAACTTAGCCTTTTCTCTCTCCTCTTCTAGCATGAGTAGAGTATCAATTCTTTGTTGTATGACCGAGGAGGGATCCCCGTTGGAATCTTGGGCTAGTTGAAGAGATGGGAGATAAAGCCCATTTGGGAGAATGGATTCTTGTCCGTAAACTAGGAAGTATGGGGAATTTCCAATGGATTATTTAGGTGTGACCCTATCGGCCCACAAAGTGTTATGGAGTATATTATGCCAATTCCTTTAGTTATTTGCAATTGTCTTCTTTAGTATTCTTACTAGGTTCTTATTGGTCGATTCTGCCACCCTGTTTCCCTGTGGATAATAATTTGAAGAGTACCTAATTATGATTCCTTTGTCCAAAGAAAAATCCATCAGTCGGGTGGAAGAGAAGTAAGATGCATTATCAAAAAATAGGACAGAAGGGACACCAAACCTCATGATCAGTTGTTGCTCTATGAATTGGATCACCACTTTTTTGTTTACATGAGTCAAAGGGATAGCCTCTGCCCATTTTGTGAAGTAATCAGTGGTAGTCAGAATGTACTTGTGTTTTTTTGAAGAGCTTGACGTGATTTCTCCTATGATATATAACCCCCATTTCTCAAAAGGCTTAGAGACAATCACTAGATGGAGTGGGATTGCCACTCTCTTCTCTCTCCCGGCGCTTACTTGACAAGTTTTACAGTTTTTGGCATAGGTATTGTTGTTCTTGAGTTTATACTTTTAGGCTCTAAAGTATACCGTCAAACCATTTGATATGAGTAAAGAAAGTTAAGGTAGACAAATTCGACTTTGAAGGATAGCCACTATGGTTGGTTCCTTAACTGTCTCCGTTGAGCTTCCCAGTTTCCTTGGATGCTTATGTCCCATTCAATGGTTGCCCATGGACGTTCTAATTCGACCCGGGTGTTAGCTGTTTGCAAGATAGTGTTAAATAAATTTAGGGCAATGCTAGTCTGATCAGAAAGACTGGGTTCTACATTAGGTTGTCTTAAGGCGGGCACTCTCATGAGGGATGATGGTTGGAAAAAGGTATAAAACTTTGTTCAATAAAGTGTGTTTCTTTCTAATTTTGATTATAAGAGAAGAAATTTCAAACACAGATTAATATTCAATAGATTAGAGGTTGTTTCCTATTCCTGAGTTAGATTTTAAAGATATGATATTGACGAATGAAAAACACAAAATCGTTTAACAAAAATGAGGCATTGACAGAGCCTATACGGAGGTAGAACAGAGCCTATATTCAATTCATTCGTGGTCTCCCCGCCTCACGGTCCAGAGATAGATCCATAGATAGGGGGGAAAACAACATCCATACCATCCATCCAAACACCATCCATAGGCTGGCTGCCCCTAATAAGATCATGGAAGAATCTCACTTTGCAACGAGGAAAGATGAAAAACAAGAGGACTCTAATGAAACACAAACCATTGCATCCTAAATAATCTACAGGTCTTCAAACTGTTGGCAGCAGGTACAGAGGAAAAATTGTAAATAATTAGATAACCCAACGACTTGAACCAGTAGTAAATATTATGCTAAATTATTGTGAAAATTTCATCAAAGATACACCTAAGAAAAAATGTGCTATAAGCAAAAACAAAGGGAACACATAGCTCATGATTGACAAGATCTGGAATCTCCACTTTGCATTCTTATTAATCACTGCAAAAATTTTCTCTCATACAATGGCCACCAAAAATTCCCCCCTATTTTCTTAGCCCTAAAAATTTACATTTATACAAAATTTCCAATCCTTGATGGTTGGGGAATCTCTAATTTCTAGGAACTAGCTATTTATCGTAAATAAGATGAAAACTGTTTTACAAGATTTTCTTTATCTTTCTTTTATTTTTATAACTACACTTTTCAAACTGGTACTTTATTGCTATGTTGAAGACTCTCCTTTTTCTCTGACACATTCGATGCATTTGTTGAGGAAAGGTTCAGACGTTTTGGGAGGCTTTGGAAACTCCTTTGCTTCGAATAAATATACCTTTCTCTGTATCTTTGGGAAATAGTCTTCAACTCTTTTATCTGCAAACTTTATTGACTACAATTTTAAGTTGGGCTGAATCAAAAGCCTATTGATTAAGGTGACATCCATTTCTTTTAGCTATGAAATATCCATCTGGATCTCACTTAGATCTTCTTTAAACTTTAATTGGTGTCTCGCAATATTTATCTTCCCTAGAAGCCCTGCACAATTGTCTTTCCCAATGTTTAATGACATTTTGTATAAGAGATCGAAAACCTCTTCATAGTCATCTTTGATTTCTTTAACTATTATTTTGTTTTCCATTATGTTAGCTTCCCATACTTTGAGCATAATGTCACCTTTGATTTTCTCTGTGGCTAATAATTTTTTCTTTTTGGATGTCTCTTCGTTCATTGAACATATGATTTCCCTTTGAAGAGCTACCCTTGCTGCTCTAGATTCTTTTTCCTTCATGATGATGTTATCAAAATAATTGCTTGCTTCATGGAAGTGATTTTGGAGGATCTCTATCTTGGAAATCAACTTCTGCTGTCCAACTTCTGGCTCTGCATGCACTTCCAGTGACTGGGCCTGGAAAAATTTCAGATCTATGACTAGATCTTCAATTGACTTTAATTTTTTTTGTAATTGATTTATGATTTCTTCTTGCGTTTGAATTTTATACACTCTCTCTTCCATCTCGCTAAGGCTTGCTTTCAGGGATTGAATCTCTTTCTTATCCCCGACTCTAGCTTAGTCCAGACCTTTATTTATACCTTCTTCAATCCTTTTTTCATTCTCCTTTAATTGGCCTTGTAGTTTAGCGATCATGAGGTTTCTTTGTCTCAGACGTGCTTTCATATTTTCAACAGTGAACTGGTTAGCTGTGGCTAACTCTCCCATAGAGCCAGCTACTTCGCTAGTGAAATATTCTTCCTCTAAATTTTGCCCATATATTATGATTTTGTGCCTCTTTACCATTGCATTTTCTCTTTGATGCATTTCCTGCTTCAACATTGCCTTTCTCTTCTTACTAAAAAATAATCAGATGGAGGAATCTCTTATCTGGAGATGGGATCAAGGTCACTAACATATAGGGCTCCCATCTGGGGGAAACCAAAAGTGGATTGTAATGGAGTCAAAGAGGCGATGGGAGCACCTAGTTCTATAGATATTACCTCCTTTTTTGTTTTGGGGGTATTACCATGAATTGTAGATGACGAAGGGAAATCTGGTTTATCAGACACTGGGGGTGTCTAAAACCCTTTTTCCATTCCTGATTTCTCTGCCTTTTGTCCTTCTGTTTTCCATGGAGACTCTTCGTTCTCTTCTGGAATTATCTTTGTACTTTCTTTATTCTTCCCTCCTGATCCAAAACTTGGTGGTACGCTTCCTTGTTCTGGAGGTTGAGTTGATGCTTCTCCTAGTAATACCCTGGGTAAACCACTTCTACGATGTTTCTGGAAGTTCAGGAAATTGTTTTGCAAGTCAGGTGACAAAGATTGAAACCTGGCCAACACTTCATCATAACTTGTAACTCCTCTGAACATGTCATCACAAGGGGATTGTTCATGTTTGTATGCTTTCAAATTGCAGTTGACTTGGTGATTACCCACAATTTTATGGGGATCATATTTCCTGTGATCGAGATTTAGAAACTTTATCTCTCCTAATGCGGCTGCCTCAACCTTGGAATGCCCTAGATTGAGTAGTGAATATTTCCCAACCTGCACAGGGAAAATAGGCCAGAATCTCTTTTGGTCCATTTTTAGTTCATTCCCGATGCCACCTATTACTATCTGATGAGCCACCTCCCTGCATACCAATCTATCAGGGAGGGATTTTGGTAGTGCATGGGGAGGGATAGAACATCCAAAAACCCTAATGTAGGAAAACATTTCTTCTATAAACCAATCAGTGACGGCCTTGAGCCTTTCCATCACTGACTCAGAAATATGGGGAGGCTCACAGCCATACATCATATGGTGCACCAAAATCACCATGAAGTGGCAGATTTTGTAGAAGGAATCCTTAGCATTTTCTTCCCACAACTTAGAATAATATTCATGAATGGGTTTGTTGGAGGTTGGGTTCCAACTCCAATTCATCATAGGGAAAGGGGTCATGAAGAATATGGCATCTATGATGTAGGCAGACATATAGAAGGCCATTGGTTGACCCTTGGATTTTGCGGTTTGGTACTCTGTTACCTCCTTAGATAAATTGTCTGATAGGATTTTGTCCCAGTTGAAACTAAAACCTTTAGCTACTTCATGAAGAAGAGGCACCCATGCCGTAGGGAAATGAGTGGGGCTTTTCTTTCTGAAGAGTCTACAAAGCATCATGGCTACATAGACCATGTATTCATTTAGTGAGGCTGTGGCATATTTCCCGTGAGTATCAGCCCTAAACTTTGCTGGCACGCCCCACCAGCCTCTAATTATATTAGGGTATGTCTGATCTGCCTCTGTGCATTCCTTTCTTTGGAATTCGGCTATGAATTTAGCATTATAAATATACTTAGGATTAGGGGGTAACATGTACATTACGTGTATATGTTCCGGCCTGAAGGAACCAATGATGAACCCACAACTGTCCAGAATGATCCTTGTCTTCACGTCTTCTCTCTCTAAAGCCCAATATATCATTTCATTATATGGCATGAGCTGTGGGTGTGCTGCTATTTTGTGAAGTTCAGACTCCTCTATGTCCTAGAGTTTGTTCTCAGAATCATGCGGGAAGTTCTTAATTTCGTAATCTATATTCTCGAAGATTTGCCTCCAAGATTTGATAGAATCAATAGCATGGGGTGTGGTATCAGCTACGACATCTCCTTCTATACCTATGCTTTCAATAGTTCCCTCAACTCTCTTAAGTACCCTCTTAGGTGCCATAGCGTTTGCACTAGATTGAAAACCTGTTTGCAGACGAGAAAATCTATAAGCCTGGATGAATACAACTCACTCGTGATTGTAAAAGATAAGAATAAAATTCAAAATGCAGAGCTATAGTTCTTTTAACTCATCCTTTAATGGACATACTGAGACAGGTAGTAAGACTTTAATGTTTTAAATGAAGAAGATGAGCTCAAATATATGCATTTAAACTTAAAAATCTTAATTTGTCATGTTACGGATATTATCATTTATCGGCAATTTCAACTTGGAGTTTCGAAATGACTGTTTCTTAAAACGCCAAATCCTGAAGCCCGAAAGAAGTTTAGTGATTACTAATCATGTTTTAAATTGACTTAATTCAAGTTTAAGACTTTGTTTTAGAGTTTATGATTTCTCATTTCGGAGTTTCGTGGATCACATACCCAAGAGATATGTCATATGCAACCCCTGAATGTGAAAAGCGAATAGCTTAAATCAGACATTAATCATCTATATTAAAACCTTAATTAATCAAGTTTAGCCATGATTAAGACTTTCGGAAATCAGGAAATGGGAAATAGTAGACCTATATTTCAAGAGCGCTTCGTTACTGGGAAACCCAAAAGTCCAAAAGATTTAAGATTCACTGATCATGATTAAGGGTTTAATTAATCACACTTAAAGGTACTTTGCGAAAAAGCACATTGGGATCTACAACATTTGTTTCCCCTTTTATATATATATATATATATATTTTAGAAAAATTAAGATCCCTTTCGAAAATTCGGCACCGAGAATTTGGAGTTGTGAACTTCAAAATGACTGCTTTATGAAAAGCCGAACTCCAAATCGCGAAAGGTTTCATTTTGTCCCCCTTTTTTTTTCTTTTAATATTAGGGTGGCTCCATACTAGGAAAAAATGAAGTCTTTGGTTAGATATAAAAATTCATACCTTGTTTCAACAGGTATGGGAATCTTTGAACAAGATGGGCTAATAATAACCAGCTCTCGGTATCTTATGAGCGATGGTGTTTCTTGCGAAATGGCCACTGGCAAGGCCATAATGGAGTTCCTTCAGGACTTTGTCTACATATTCACGTTCGAGACATCTTAAGAGTACTCCATCATAATTAATCCGAAAGATTATCAAATTTTTAGGTGGTATTGTGCAGATTTGAACCTGAGAGCTCTCCTTTCCCTGGGGTTGAGATTTTTTGGGTAGGCACCATGGTGTAGGAGGTAGGTCAGATTCTTATACCAAGACTCGAGCCCTGGGGAAATGTATGAAGCTTCACCACACCATAGTGCCATTTCATTCTCCCATCCATAATCTTCATTTTCTTGGTCCTGGGCTTTAGCTGGGAGTTTGCACAACCCTTGCCCCTTAACAAGTTTGGCAGGTTTTATATCTAGATCAAATTCTTGGACTAATTCCATCCATTTCCCTTGTATTTCCCCCATATCTTGGTGAGTAAACAAGGATCATACTATAGGGTGAGGCACAATCACTTTGGTGTGGTTCTTGAGGATGTAAGACTTGAAGTGTTTTATTGCCTTGCATACCGCATAGGCATGTTTGTCAATAGAAGGATACTTAAGCTTGGATCCCTGGAGATTAGTGATCATGAAATACACCGTATATTCGTTGTTGTCATCATCCTTCTAAGTCAATACTGCAGCTAACTATTGGTCAGAGGCGAAAGTATAGAGGAAGAAATCCCTATTGAAATAAGAATTTCGTAGCATAGGGGCCCGAGATATGTTAGTTTTAATATTGTTGAAAACACCCTTTTGTTCATCATCCCACTTAAATTTGGAATATTTGTGAATCATCTTTTGTAAGGGTTTGATGATTTCTGCGAAATCGGGAGTGAATTTCCTTACAAAATTGATTTGCTCAAAAAAAGGATTGCATAGATTTCTTGCTATGGGGAAATGGGAGTTGAGCTATGGCTTTAATCATTTCTCGGTCTATGCGAATACCTTCTTGGGATATGATATGACCTAACATATTACCTTCCTCGATGCCAAAAATGGTTTTCTTTGGATTTAAGGATACACCGTATTTCCTCCATCTTTCAAAAATTCGAGTTAAGTGTTGGATGTGTTCTTCTCTGTTCTTTGAATACATGGTTACATCATCTAGATACACTACCACACACTTGTTGATTAGTCCCTGAAATTATGTGTCCATGGACCTCTAGAAGGTTGCTCCTGCATTGATTAACCCAAAAGGCATGTGTTTATAAGAAAAGGTTCCCCACTTGGTTTAGAAGGTAGTTTTTAAATGATCCTCCTCCAAAACCAAGACTTGGTTGTAACCTAAGAAAACATCCAGTAGGGAGAATATCTCTAAGCCAGACATGGTCTGCAGGAGTTGCTCCATTCGCAGGACTGGGTAATTGTCCTTTTCGAAATCTCTGTTGAGATTTCTAAAATCTATGCATAAGAAAATTTCTCCATACATTTTCCTTACAGGAACCAGATTTGCTACCTAGGTGGAATGCCTGACCTAGAAAATGATCTTGGCATATAAAATTTTCTTTAATTCCTGATACATGAGAGGCTCCAAGGATGGATGATAATTTCGGAGCTTTTGTTGGAAATGTTTCACCTCAGGTTTCAACGATATAGTGTTTTGAATGATCTGAGTGTCATAGGTTTTCAGGTCTTGGTAGGACCATGCGAAGACATCTTGATATTGTATGAACAGTTTGAGATAATCCTTTCTTTCCTCTTTAGATATGGTCTTGCTGAGATTCACATTATTTGTATTTTTCGGGGTTCCGAGAATTATAGATTCATGAAAAAGACAGGAGCTACTGGTCTTAGCATTCTTAGGCCCCCTAAAGCGTTCTTTAAGGTCAAACAGACTTTCTCGATTAGAAATCCCCTTCAGGATGATGTGATATTTTGATCTATCAATAGGCTTGCCTATTCGAGGATCAGTTTATATCACTTTCTCCTGGAATACCTCATCATCAATGGCTAAATATTTGAAATTGTCTTGGTTAGTCAGAAAGCTTATGATCTATTCATCTCCTTCAAAGACCTTCCAATTAGAGATATTGTTAGGCACCGATGGTTTGTAGAGTATTTCCATAGTGAACCGGGAGGCTTCATAGTCCTCTAGACATGGCATCCTCGAAGCCGCAATGGCCAAGGAATCAGCAAGGATGCTCTTTGCTCTAGGGATCACGGTGATATTGAAAGATTCAAAATGTTCCATTAACCTATGCATTTCTTGTTGATAATTCTTCAGGTGTGGGGAATTGTAGTGTATAGTATTCCTTACTTGTCTAACGATAATATTTGAGTCCCTAAAAACTTTCAATTCTTTGATGTTCAAGTCTATGGATTTATTTAACCCTTGCACTAGAGCTTCATACTCGGTGGTGTTATTGGTGCATTTGAATTCTAGTCTACAGGACAGGAAATAGTGTTTACCTTTTGGATCAATGAGGATGCACCTTGCCCCCGATCCCTCCTGCGATTTAGATCCATCAAAGTATATGGTACAAATTTGTGGACCGAAATCACCCTCTTCTTCTTGCTTATTTATTTTTAGTTATCCTATCTCTTGTTCCATAACTTCTAACGTAGGGTCTTGGTAGAGGAGGATGTCTCCTGTTGGTATTGGTGATTTTTCTTGAAAAAAAATTCAGAGTTTTGAGTGAGGGGGACATCGGATAAGAGAGGGGAAAAGTTTCCGAAGTGGGAATCATAGGAATAATTGTCCATCATGGGGAAATCTGTAGAAAAGGGTTCATTCAGGGTTTCTATATCAGTGAGCGTATGTTTCAGATATTTCTTGCTATCGATTTTGATTATATTCTTGTATCCCTTTAGTGGTAATAAAAGGTGTGCCCAGTCTATGTTAAAGTACCCATTTAACTTCTCAGACCAATCTCGACTTAGTAATAACCCATAGGCCTCTGGGATGTCTACCATGATGATGTCAATCACTTGCAAAAATTTAGGATGTGTCACTATTCTAATCATTACATCCCTGAGTTCCCCCATGACTTTGACCTAGGTCCTATCTAGATGTATCACGTGTTTGTCGCTCTATAGAGGAACAACATTTAATTTTCAGAAAATTGACAAGGGAATAACGTTGGAAGATGCTCCTGAATCTACCAAAAAATTATGGAGGTCTTGTTGAAAAATTCAAATGTTAAGAGGAAAGGTGGGATGAAAGGCTTCCCTTTCTTATCTTTCGAACATGTATTCACGGTTGGTTTATTTACAGATTCTGTGGAAGATATATTTCTTTCTTGACCATTTCTAGTCATAGGGTCTTCTACCGAGTTCAAATCTTGTAGCAATAAGTCCTTCTGCTGAGGGATCCTGCATATGTCCATGACTAATATGTTATCCCTTAACGTCTTCAAATCTTCAACTACGTTGTAATCAAGTTTGGGTGATTCTCAGGTATGGATGCTTATAGGTTTCTTGCTGGGAGAAAAAGGTGTTTTCGGGCGATCGGCGGTAGCATTGATGTATTTTGAGATAGGTGTACCTTCATTGCGCATTTGCACCACTAATACCTTGACGGGTGGTTCTTGAGACTCAAACAGGTCGTCAAAAGGCATGAACAAGTTGGGATCCCATATCAACATGGTTGTATCTATGGTGTATCAACCTCTTCCTGGTTGGAAATATTCATAACTGAACTTCTCGATCGTTCGGTCAGGAAGACTTCGTCTAGAAAATGATTGGCCATCAAATTCATGGCGTACACCCATTGAGGTAAGTCTCTTTTGGAGTGGTTTTCTTGGTGATACATACAGAAAGAATCAGATGCCACATTCCCTATATCGATATTTAAGTTGGTTGGGGGAGGTTTAATTTCCTTGAACGATGGGTTCCTTTTAAAGAAAGGCTTGTAGGGCCTCTAGCCTTGGTTTCGTTCCCCTGCATTTCTCTTCATGTCTTCGATCTCGTTTGATAGTTTTTTAACCATGCGTTGTAGATCTTCTATGTCTCCATTACCTTTGTCGGTAGTTTGTTCTGCTTGTTTCCTTAGTGGTCTAGTCAAAAGGAGTCCTCTCCTGGGGGGAGGTTGAGCTTCTTTCTTAACTAATGAAACATGACCTTCTTTACACACGTTCATATGGAATTATATCATTTTATCTTCTTCAAAATTCTCAGCTAGGGTTCGTTTAGCAGCCCTATTTACGAACATGGAAATGGAAGCTAGGAGAGCATTAACATAAACTTCGATTTGCAATTCCTGAGTTGGCTTAGCTTAGGGATGGAACTTGTTCAAGATGGTTGTGAATATTTGATTGAAGTCCTTGACCCTTTCTTTCTAACTCATTGTGGTGGCGAACAACGCATCCATTAGAGCTCCTGTAGTAGTTTTTTCGATAAATTTGTCTAGAAAATCTTTCTGGAACTTCGTCCAGCTAGTTTTAGATCCTATCGGCAGGTTGAAGTACCACATGGAAGCCGAATTTTCAAACATATAGGGGAAAAGTATGCATACTAGGTCTTCATGTTGGACGTTCATAAGCCTGATCGCTAGTATAAATTTCTTGATATGATCTTCAGGAAATCCAGAGGTTTCAGGATTGAACTTGGGAAGCAACTTCTCTAGATGATGGGGAAGGTTATGAACTAGTCCTAGGAGGGCCAAATCATCTCTGGATAACTAGGGTTGATTGTTCAGAGGTGGGTTCTCCCTTTCATCATTATGGTCATTGTTTCCTTCCATATCTTCAGACTCTGAGTTAAACTCCCCTTCTTCTGAAAAATCGTCCAGTTTCGAGATGTCGCCAGCTGGAGTTTCGGGTATCAAATCAAGAGGTTCTTGGATTTTGATAATTGCAAAATTTATTAAGTCTTCTATCGAGTGTATGAAAACCTTGTCGGGATTAATAACCACTGGTCTTCTTTGTTGTTTTCTTAGAGGGAGTATGGGAGCTAAGGACAACACACTGATCTGTTGAGCATAGGCTCTTGTGATCCTTCTGAATTGATTCACCTCCTCGTGAGGAATAGTGTAAGGTATTTCAGGGTGAAAAGGTTCTTCCTCGGGCTAGGTTGAGTTACTTATTCCAGGAGTACTCAACGTGTGTGGGTTGTCTTGGGAATGACTAGCCATGCATGTGGGTTGTTTTGAATCTATAGGCTGTTTGAAA
This sequence comes from Picea mariana, assembly GCA_032191745.1. Lineage (NCBI taxonomy): Eukaryota > Viridiplantae > Streptophyta > Pinopsida > Pinales > Pinaceae > Picea > Picea mariana. Next base: position 42,026 of record JASDQU010014787.1, on the reverse strand, counting down.
TACTCCGTAGAATATATATCCATCCATTCATTCTCAGGCCCTCCTTCTATCGCCAATTATGTTGATGGGTCTTAAATCCCTTGACTCAACAATAGGAACCAAACCCACCATCGAGGCCCAATTAGACTTTGCAACATTTAATAGTGGAATGGTTCTCCAGATCTTGCGATCTGACCAAATTATCGATGGGCTTTACGTTTTCTTGTGA
>JASDQU010014786.1:99525-117041 GCA_032191745.1 Picea mariana | reverse complement strand
TCTGAGTCTGATGGCAGAGGTTTCAGAACCAATTGAGGTCATCTTCACCTTGAAATTCTCCATGCAAGATTAAAGGGCCACCAGGGCCAATTGGGGAAAGTACTGTATAAGGTACAATTTCACTGTTTAGTGTTTGGGAAAGAGCATGTTCAGCTAATTCCTATCTTCTGATTCTATATTTACAGTCAGTTCTGTCTTTTGAGACACTCATATTCTTTTATTAGCATTTGTATCATTTTAATACAAGAGGACAAGCCTAGTTTGGAAGGTTTGGTCCAGCAGATGTAGCCCAAAGGGGGTGAATTGCTTTATCATTTTGATATTGTTGTGAGTTGTTGTGTTATTTGCTGCCTTTATATTGCTGTACATTGGTTTATAAACATGGTTAATCACTTAAAATAACCTTTCCTCACATATGCACATTGCAAAGAAGAACCAAGAACTTAAACACATAAACCCTCTTGCACATTTTAAACACATGAAGCAAGGTCCTGTTAAGGTTTAATTTAATGAGGTAGAGGGTGCTTGCATAGCATAACAAGTCAGCCTTCTATTTTCAGATCATCATGCCATGAATCCATGACATATCTTAAATGTGATCTATGTTTTAGAGTGCTTCCTTGAGGGTTTACACAAATGAAACACCAATTAGTTTTGGCATTTTTGTATCAACTACAATTCAAGGGTGACATTTCTAAGATAAGAATAGTATAAATTAGATCGGGAAAATAATATTAGTCATTGAGAAATTCAATCAATAATATATTTGAGTGTTCATAGTGTTTACCATGTTTCATGGTTTAATTCTCTACAATTGTATTCTATTTGTATTTTTTCATTCAATGCTTATGCTATTTGTTTGGTTTATCTTTTATTACATTATAATTTTTTTGAATAGATGTCCTTGGGAATGCATTTCAATTGTGGTAAATAGAGAATAATATGGTGTGATTGACCAATACAACATAGGAAGCTTTGAACAATACAACATGCTCGTGAAAAAAAATTGTTTAGGCCTCAAAATGGCCCCGGAAGTTTAGGACCCCAAAAAGTTGCTAAAAATAGTAAATTTCCAACAAATTGTTTTGATCTAGTTGGAATAGGTGGGTGGCAACCAATATCCACTTGGATCAATCCTCCCTCCTTAGGAAGTAATGGTCTTCATTGCGTTGATATCTCAGGGGAGAGGGGGGAGCCTTTGTTGAATCTGAACATTGGTGAGTTGTTTGCCTTGCTGGAGAATTTGCATTGCTTGGTTTGTGGAAGGTTGTCAAGAACATGATGAGCTAATTGTGTGTAGAAGGAATATTTGTGCTTTGCTTCAATCTTGTCGATCTTATTTTGCTGGATAGAAGGTGCTTGGATTGAGGCTGTAGTGGTTGCAGTGTCCTTCTGTTCACCTTTTGAATAGATTGTGAATAGGTTGAATGTTGTAGTATGAGATATTACCTTGCAACACTGTTTAGGTGGGAAAATAGTTAGAACTACCTCTGGTATCCTGTAAAGATGACCCCTCAGAGTAAGAATGACACTACGGGGTCGAGACTCATAAATAACATGGCGCTTCCATATATATGATTGGCCCAAAAGAACATCACAAACTTCTAGCAGGGCAACATCACATTATACCTCATCCTTGATGAGTTGGAAGTCATATGACAATTGACATTGTTGGTTGACACAGAGATCTTGTCCCTGGCGAAGCCACCCGATGTTGTATGGTTGCGGGTGTGGTGTTTTCGACAATACCAACTCTTTGACGACATCTATTGATATGAGGTTCTTCTATCTTCCGTCATCAATAATAAAATGCAGTGGGGTCCCCTTCACCCACATTTGTGAATGAAAAATGCACTCCCCCTTTTCAGGATCTGTTGGTTCTTCTGGTTGAATTGTTGTGGTCGCGACAGTAGCAATGGGGTCTACGTCGATGATCTGTCTTTTCCCATTATTTTCTAAATCAGATTCTGAATCAAGGTTCGACTCCTTTTCTTTGATCTCGGCCACCAATGATTGTTTTGAGCGACATTCATCAATGTTGTGTGAGGGGATTTTGTGGAAATCGCACCACTTTTCAGTGTCCTTCTTCGTCTTTCTGTTATCCTTATTTTCCTGTAGCTTGGACTAGTTTTCAGGAGGTTGTTTGTTAGGGAATTCTTTATCATTCTTTGGTTTTTGTGAATTTACAGACCTGAACTCTCGTTTGTTCTGGTGCCTAAATTTATGGTCGATTTTGACATCATATCGATAGGAAGCTCCCAATGATGAGATGTCTAAGATATCCATTTCGGTTTGGATGTACCTATGAAGAGCCCCGTGGTATTTCATAACCAAATGTTGCTCAGAGTCTTTGATACCCAACTTGGTGCACAAGGTATGGAAAGTATTTGTGAATTCTGACACTTTTTTGGCCCCTCTCTTGTCTTAGTGTGGTCCATCTCATGTATTGGTCGTCATAGTTACCAACAAGGTAATATTGTTCCTTGACCGCATCCACACAAAAAATCCCAAGTGGGATCGACCTCATATATTCCAGACTGCTCTATGGAACTTTTCTCCTAGTAAGTTTCCGACAATGTTTGACATGGGGGAGAGCCATAAGGAGTGCGAAGGTGATCTTTTCCCTGTCAAAAAAATTGTGAACAAAGAAGTAAACTTATAGCAGATTTAACCATTTTTCTAGGGCATCTGCATCTATCTGGCCTTCAAATACGAGAATATAAAAAGTGGTCGCTTGATGAAGACACGCCTGCTATTATTGGAAGGCGTTGAAGGATGTGGGAAAAATTCTCCATCATTTTGTCCCTCTGTCGCGTGAGAGCTTGCTCAAGCAATAGATTAATAGAATATCCTTCTCTATCGTTTTTATTTTCTTCTACCATGGAGGGTTTATTGTGTGTGCATGAGCGATTGTCCTGAAGAGAGACAAGATTGAGACCCAACTTTCTATACTCGGACCTCGTCGGGGATATGCACTGAAAAACGATAAAGAGAAACATGCTCTGATACCACTAAGCTAGATTATTTTTGGCATGAAATGAGAGCGGAGATATAATAAGAAATGTACAAAGATATATCATATATCCAATAATATAATAGAGATATATCAGATATATAACCATAAACAAAGAGATACAGTAATACACAATTTCTATTAATGAGCAAAATGTACAAAACTATAGAAATACAGAGTGGAAGACTCGCTAGAATCGTGACAACTTATCTCTGAGAAGAGATGTGATGGATACGCTCATTCAAAAAAATATGATTATCAAAATGAGGCTCCAAATACCTTTTTAACATAAATAAAATACAAAACCCTAACCCCGGAAGATGAAAAGCCAACAAGTTTGTGGACCCCGTTTTGGGTAGTTTGATGTATCAACTTCCCGGAGGCGTAACTTTGGCATACGATCTCTGTTTGGGGAGCACGATAACTCATTGGAAAGGTATCGAGAAGGAGATTCATTTAAAAGGCTCAACTAGAGCCTTCAACTATATTTGAGGTTCCCGATCGTGAAAAAAACGTTGTTTAGTCCCTCAAAATGTCCCTGGAAGTTTAGGATAAAAAAAACTGCTAAAAATAGTATATTGCCAACAAACTGTTTTGAGCCAATTGGAATAGATGAGTGGCCACTAATATCCACCTGGATCAATCCTCCCTCCTTAGGAATTAATGGTCTCCATTGCATTGAGTTTTTGGGGGAGAGGGGGAAGCATTTGTTGAATTTGGACCTTGGAGAGATGCTTTCCTTGCTAGAGAAGTTGCACTGTTTGGTTTGTGGAAGGTTGTCAAGAAATCGATGAGATGACTTTGTGTAGAAGGAATATTTGTGCTTTTCTTCAGTCTTGTCGACCTGCTTCTGCTGGATAGAAGGTGCTTGAACTGAGGTTGTAGTGGTTGCAGTGTACTTCTGTTCACCTTTTGAACAGATTGTGAAGAGGTTGAATGTTGTAGTATGAGATATTACCTTGTGACACTGTTTAGGTGGGACAATAGTCAGAAATACCTCTGGTATCTTGTAAAGATGACCCCCCAGAGTAACAATGACAGTATCGGTTCAAGACTCATAAATAGCATGAAACTTCCACATATATGGCTGGCCCAAAAGAGCATCACAGACATCCAACGGGGAAAAATCACATAATACCTCATCCTTGAAGGGATGGATGTCATATGAAAATCGACATTGTTGGTTGACACACAGATCTCGTCCCTAGCGAAGCCACCCGATGTTGTATGGTTACGGGTGTGGTGTTGTCAACAATCCCAACTATTTGATGACCTCTGTTGAGATGAGGTTATTTTGGCTTCCGCTGTCAACAATAAAATGCAGCGAGGTCCCCTTCACCCACCTATGTGAATGAAAAAGACGCTCTCCCTCTTCAGGATCTATTGGTTCTTCTGATTGAATTGTTACTGTCGTAACAGTAGTAGTGGGGTCTACGTTGATGATCTGTCTTTTCCCATTATTTTCTTAATCGTATTTAGAATCAGGGTTCGGCTCCTTTTCTTTGATCTTGGCCACCAATGATTGTTTTGAGTGACATTCATCAGTGTTGTGCGAGGGGATTTTGTGGAAATCGCACCACTTTCCAGTGTCCTTCTTCGTCTTTCTGTTACCCTTCTTTCCTGTGGCTTGGAATGGTTTTCAGAAGGCCGTTTGTTAGGGCTGTCTTTATCACACTTTGGTTGTTGTAGATTTGCAGACATGAACTCCCGTTTGTTCTAGTGCCTAAATTTTTGCTCGATTTTGACAACATATCGATAGGCAGCTCCCAGTGATGAGATGTCCAGGAAATCCATTTTGTTTTGGATGTACCCATGTAGAGCCTCGCGATATTTTAGAACCATATGTCGCTCGGAGTCTTTGATACCCAGGTTGGTGCACAAGGTATGGAAAGTATTTGTGAACTCAGACATTGTTTGGCCCCTCTCTTTCCGCAATGTTTTCCATCTCATGTATTGGTCATCATAGTTACCAACAGGGTAATATTGTTCCTTGACTGCATCGACAAAAAAATCCCAAGTGGGCTCGACCCCATACGTTCCAGACTCCTCTGTGGAACTTTTATCCCAGTAAGTTTCCCACCAATGTTTGACATGGGGGGGAGACTTAAGGAGTGTGAAGGTGATATTTTCCCCGTCGGAAAAATTGTGAATAAAGAAGTAACCTTCTAGCAGATTTAACCATTTTTCTAGGGCATTTGCATCTATCTGACCTTCAAATACGGGAATATCAAAGTTAAATTGTACCTTCAAAGGAGAGTTTCCTCTAAAGTGGCCGCTTGATGAAGACACGCCTGCTATTATCAGGGGGCATTGAAGGATGTGGGAAAAATTATCCATCATTTCGTCCCTTTGTCGCGTGAGAGCTTGCTCAAGCAACAAATTGATAGAATCTTTTGCTCTGTTGTTTTTCTTTTCTTTCTCCATTGAGGGTTTCTTGGGAATGTGAGAGCGATTTTCCTCAAGAGAGACAAGCTTGAGACCCAACTGGCTATACTCAGACCTCGTCGGGGACATGCAGTGAAAAACGATCAAGAGCAGCTTGCTCGGATACCACTGATCCAGATTATTTTTGGCACGAAATGAGAGCGAAGATAAAATAAAGAAATGTACAAAGATATATTAAATATCCAATAATATAACAGAGATACATCAGAGATATAACCATAAACACATAGATACAGTAATACACAATTTCTATTAATGAGCGAAATGTACAAAACTGTAGAAATATAGAGTGAAAGACTCACTAGAATGGTGACAACTTATCTCTAAGAAGAGATGTGACGGCTACGCTCATTCGCAAGAAGATGATTATTACAATGAGGCTCCAAAGGCATTTTTAAACATAAATAAAATCCAAAACCCTAACCCAGGAAGATGAAAATCCAACAAGTTTGTGGACCCGGTTTTGGGTAGTTTGGTGTATCTACTTCTTGAGGGTGTAACTTTGGAATACGATCTCCATTTGGGGCGCATGATAGCTCACTGGAAAGGTATCAACAAGGAAATTCATTTCACATGCTCAATAAAATCCATGACCATCATTGAGGTTTCGAATCATGAAAAAACATCAATTAGGCCTTCAAATGGCCCCGAAAGTTTAGGACCCGGAAAAACTGCGAAAAATAGTAAATTGCCAACAAACCGTTTTGAGCCAGTTGGAATAGGTGGGTTGCACCGATATCCACCTGGATAATTATGTGCCCTAGATTATACCTCATCCACCTAACCCATCACTAACATGGATCATACTTAATATCCTTGATTGTTAAAGGAAATTAAATCCATTTGAGCTCATATAAAAAAATGTAAAGGAAATTATGAAAGTGATAGGTAGTCTACCTAACATGCTAGTTTTTTCGGTGTTGGTTGTAGATCACGGTTGGATACTCTAGAAACTCTGATAGGGGAACAAAACCAACAACACTACGACAACATACAACAACAACTTTAGCAACTCCAAGCATAGGAAGCAATAACCCACCTTAACAAGGTCTTGTCTTCATCATTTTGTTCATTTTTGTTCATGAGTGCATTGACATATTTCAGGAAGCACTTTGAGACATTAAGGAGCTCAAACAATAAGTAGATAATATATATCAGTTCATTTGCACAACCAACCTCAAATGCAACCCCTCTTCTAGAAGTAAAACCAATACCTACTACTCTAATTCTACTAGAATCGGTGGCCAATGTCTACCTAAAAAGTCTCTTTGTTTTAAAAGTCTTTTTTGTTTTAAAATGGTTTTATATTTTGTCACAATATTTTTTCCCAAAGCTAATTAATTAAGTAGTATACATATCAAAATCTAAGTAGAAAAACTTGGTTTATGATGTTAATTAATATCACTATAAAAATTTTGGAACGATGGTTTAACTGTAAACTCCCACTACCCTATTTTTACTTTGTTACTTGACTTTTTGCTATATTCCCTTTTAATCACAATACAAATAATTGTTTTTATTATATGTAATTTGTAAAATTTATAAAATATTTTCTTATCAAACTCATTTATAAATAAACGAAAATAAACATATTTATGTGGAATGAGGACCCTTTACTCTCTATAGTAAAATTCACATAAATAGTAACTTTCACATCACTAATTATACCACTTTCTTTTTCATTTGTTACCATTTTCTTTCTATGTCTAATGTGATGCACATAAAGACAACGAATCACAATTTTTTTTTAAGCATAATTCGATATAGCAAAGTTAAAAAAGAAATGCGATCTACATTGAAATTTGTATGTCTAATGTACATTGAAATTTGTAGGTCTAATGTGATGCACATAAATACAATGAACCACAATTTTTTATTATCTATCATTCAAGATAGCAAAGCTAAAGAACAAATGTGATCTACATTGAAACTAACAAATAGTTAATAGTTAATGAAAGATTGAACTTAATCGGTGTTCAAGAGTGTTCAAGTGACTGAAGAATTACTTTGATTTGATTTATTTATTGAGAAAATATTTTAACCTCACATCAATCTAGGAAGCATTTAGTTGGAGTGAATCTTTTATATTCAATTAGTTTCAACAACTTTTTAAAGATTAGAACAAACAATTTACGTGAGCTTAACTCATATAAGTTGTCATGTGTTTAAAATTAGAGACAATTTAAACAAGCCCGTCAACAATAATTAACTCTAACCAAATTAGTGTACATCCAAGCCAACCTAATTTTAGGGAATGATATAGTGATTATCTTTTTTCATTGTGCACAAGGCTGGACATTAGAGTTTCCTTCCATTAATGTTTTCCTTACATGCATTCTTCTATAAAATGTTCATTATGTTTGCAAATGATCTTAGTATGATAAAAAGTTCTAATTGTACTCTTTGCAAGATTTATCTCTAGAGTCATTTCCATCACATGACTCAAGCCATGACTTTTTCTATAAAGTTAATGATATGTTTTCAATTTGTAACATCATTGTTGTGACATTAGATTTTACAATTAAGCAAACCATTCATTTTTTTGGTTTGCATTCTTGGAATGGTTGTCCAGTGTATTGCTAAGATCAAACCATATTGTTTAGGTTACTTAATTAATCACATTTCATCACACTCTATATTCTATAATGTCTTATATTTTAATTTTAGGAATCATCCTCACTTGAATCCATTAAGGCTCAATCCTTCATGTTCTTATTAAGGCTTAATCCTTCATGTTCTTTTTTATTGTAATTACATGGGTGTTGTTGGGGAAGGTGTGGGCTCATGGGCTGAAGTGTGGAGGATCAGTGTCTAGGAGGGGATATGGTTTCCCCTCCCAGGGTTCTGCCTCCCAATGACGATCTTTCAATTCCAGATCCTAATAAAACTAAGGCAACAACAATTTGTTTCTCAATAGCAAAATCACCGCAACTAAATTTCATCACACTATATATTCTATAATGTCTCATAATTTAATTCTAGGAATCATCCTCACTTAATCCATTAAGACTTAATCCTTCATGTGTCTTCTTGATTGTAATTACATGAGATTGTAATGTGCCAATTTTTTATTTACACCAAGCATTCTTCTATTCTTATGACTAGATCCAATCTACTGGGCCCTGTAGAAAATGAATTGATAGAATTTCATTTTCACGTTATTCCTTATATATATATATATTCATGAGGAGCGGAGCTGGTGGAAACAACACGAATAAGTATTGCATTCTTTTCACAACACTTTAGGCAATTAGAGCATATCCAACTAGTCAGCAATTGGAGACATGAAAGAAATATTCATCCAGGGGGTAGGGTAGGGGGTGTAGAGGCGGACAGAGAGGATAAATGAAACTCCATAATTTGATTGATGGCATTTTTTAGCCTCTTCTTTCATCTAATTTCACCAAAATCTGGCACTTCCTAGGTCTGGAAGATGGTATCAACGTCATCCTTAGTGTCTTCATCATTGCTATCGTCTATGTCATATAGAGGGGGAGTCTCTTCAAGGGTTGTTCGACTTAAGAAGCTTGCCGCTTCGAAGGAGGAGGAGGAAGTGCCAATAGCTTTGGCATAGGTACTTAAACTGCAAAGTTTGTAGAAATATACATAGAGTAAAATCCCTCTCCCCTACCCCTACCTGTTGTTCGAGCTTGCTTGCGCATCCTCATCCTTCCTATGGTTGGATGAGTGATAAATCCCTTGCTCTACTTTAAACGAGCAAGCAATAAATTCCTCTCCCGTTGGTCAAGCCTTCTTGTGCATCCTCATCCTCCCTTTGAAGTGGTCGGATGAGAGAGAAATCCCTTGCTCTACTTTAAACGAGAAAGCAATAAATTCTTCTCCCGTTGGTTGAGCCTGCTTGCGCATCCTCATCCTTCCTTTTAAGTAGTAAGTTAAGGGTTCTTCCCGTAAAAGTGTCCTAGTTGGATCAATGATAGCTTTATAGGTTTCGCTGTAAACCCAATCGGTTGCTTCCGATCACGTGAATTAATAATTCAAACCGCACTCAGAGGTAGGGCATTTCCTATTGATATAGGAGCTTTTGGACCATAAAGAATAGTATCTCCAAATTGACACATTAAGCTTTATCTTTTCTTATAGGTTTACTTATAGTGCCACACATGCTTCACATTTCTCTCCTATTTATGTAACAAAAGCTCTCCTACCCGTCAAATTTAGACCCCTTTCCTTCCAGCATTTTATGCCAATGCCCTCCATCCTATTAATTGTCTAGGAATATGTTCTTATTATTTAAAGGTTAATGTATTTTTTTTATAAAATACATTATTTTATTATATATATATATATATATATATATATATATATATATATATATATAAAATAAAAAATCCTCAAGATTTCTTTGGATTCTCAAATATAACTAAGGTAATATGCACTCATTTAATTAAGGTTTATTGAGAATTGAACGTAGATAAACTTTCATTCATTTTATCTTAATCACACGGTCAACAAACTAATATAACTTTATTTGTTTTATATCATTTTATTTTGATTTTTAAACTTAAACTTATATTATTTAAGATATTTTTTTATAAATTCATTTAAAAATTACTTGAAATAAATAATAATTTAATTTGAAGTTATAATTTAATAAGTGTTAAATTCATGTTTGAGATTTTAAACTTATATTATTTAAGATATTTTTTAAATTTGAAAATTACTTGAAATAAATAATAATTTAATTTAAGGTTATAATTTAATAAGTGTTAAATTCATGTTTGAGATTTTAAACTATTTAAAATATTTTTTTAATAAATTCATTTGAAATTATTGTAAATAAATAATAATTTAATCAAGTGTTAAATTACTTGAAATAAATAAGTTAAAGTTATAATTTAATAAGTGTTAAATTCATGTTTGAGATTTTAAACTTATATTATTTAAGATATTTTTTACATTGGAAAATTACTTGAAATAAATAATATTTAATTTAAAGTTATAATTTAATAAGTGTTAAATTCATATTTGAGATTTTAAATTTATATTATTTAAGATATTTTTTACATTTGAAAATTACTTGAAATAAATAATAATTTAATTTAAAGTTATAATTTAATAAGTGTTAAATTCATGTTTGAGATTTTAAACTTATATTATTTAAGATATTTTTTTTATAAATTCATTTGAAATTATTGTAAATAAATAATAATTTAATTTAAAATTATAATTTAATTAAGTGTTAAAATATTTTTTTTATAAATTCATTTGAAATTATTGTAAATAAATAATAATTTAATTTAAAATTATAATTTAATTAAGTGTTAAATTCATGTAAGGGATTTTTTTATTATCAAATGTATACATATCTTATCATAATTTAAATTTATAACTAAAAAACACATAACCTTAATAGTTGTTTTTAACAAATATATTAATATGAATTTAAATTTTTTTATAGTATTTCATTTTTAAATTATATTTTTTTTCACATTAAAAAACAATTAAAAAATATAAGAAACTTCTAAAACATCTTAATTTTAAAACTTCCATATATAAATATCCTAAGCTAGAGTCCAATTAACATGGGAGTGGCACGTGTCTTGATGACAAATGGTGCTTTGTTGGGGATTTCCTCTAATAATGAGATAAGGCATTAGTGAAACTTTAAGAAATCAATGTGTTACTCATCCACAACATCACCCATTACTATATTAGAAGATTTAACTTTCATTATTCGAGTACAACTCGTTGGAAAATTTTTGAGAACCAAAAGTGACATAGATGACACAAAAAAGTCCACACAATTTAAGTAGTATGTTTATTTATTTTTCTAAAATCTAGAGGAATTGATAATCTGTGAGGATTACGTGGATGAGGTCTAGGTTTAAATTTAGTTGGATGTAACTATAATCTCTAAGTTAATGTTAATAATGCACATGTCAATGCTTAATATGTAATTTATAATTTAGTAAGAGTTAATACGTCTGAAGAAACACTTACAAGGAGTTTCCACTCATGAGGGCGTCTACCCTTCTAATCTTACCATAACAGATTAAAACCTCATCAAAAATTTGAAATTAAATAAAAACAACACAAGTCCTATCTCCTAACCATCTCGTCAAACCACATCAACATAAAATATCTATTTCCTCCCTCTCAAACTAAACACAGGGACAAATCACATGGTTAATTAGGGGGCATCGTCCCCAAAGGATTATTTGTTTTGAAGGATGGGAGGGAAACAAGAGAACCCCTCTCCCTCTACCTTAATGATGGCCTTGAAGCTTTTCCGCCACACCACAAGGACAGTCACGCCACGTGTTTTTATTTTATTTTATGTAGACTAAAATTGGTTGACGTAACTATTCTCTTAGGCGGTTAGCTAAGTATGTGACAATTTTTCTATCATAATATTTATAATTTATATCATATTTTATTCCTTAATAACGTACATTATTATGGCATTTACATTTATAGCATATATTTTATCGGTTAATTATAAACATTATAATGATATGGGTAGACTTTGTCAATTTAGGACGACATGGAAAATAAAATAATAACATATAGCCAATAAGATGCATTTCTTCATGATTCAATCAACCACCCAAATCGTGTGATAAGCAATTAAATAGGAGAACATTAATAATTGCAATATATAATTAAAAGATTACTAATATAGTTTGGGTTGACCCATGAGGTACATGTTTTTTTTTATACTATCTTATCTCATTAGCATGCTAATAGTCAAATGTAAATCAATACCCTTGGAACTTACAATTCGATCCCAACAAATTCGTATCATACAAATCAAATCATATTAAAATAAAATATTATGATTGTATGATGATAGTCGGCCGACACTAAACGATTTATCATGTATTTATAAGTCAAGCAATGAAAAGGAGTACTAACTAAATGGTTTCAATTGTTTTTCAATAAAAGTAGTTAGAAATAAAAATAATTATGTTGGCACTGTATGGTATAGGGTGAGAATAATAAATGTGTTATAATTACGAAGATTGTTGTCATTTACTAAGGCTAATTAATGAATAATTAACAATTACAAATGAAAGTTGATTTTTTTGAAAAAATAATTAATAATTAATTATAATTATGTGAAAAATAAAATAAAATAAAATTATTTATTTTAAGTTTTTTTTTTAATTAGAAAAGGTAATTGTTTTAATTAAAATAATATTTGATATAGAAAAATTAAAAAAAATTATAAAAAAAAGTTTTCAAATTGTCACCTAACGACAATTTTAGTTTAGATTCCAAACATACATCTAGCTATTCAAAATGGGATTTATAGTATAGATTTTGACATACTTTGTAATATTTTAATTAAAAGTAAAAAAAATATTTATAGCTAAGGAACCTTCACATCTTGGGGCAATTTTGACATCATTAGATTCTGAATATTCTGTTTGAGTGGCTTTATTTTCTTCTTCCATGTTTAGTGTTAGGTGGGTTGTGGGTGGGACTATCTTGTCTTCAAGATGCTCCTGCCTCCTTTGAGTGGAAGACAATGTCACTTTAAGGTCATTAAGTTGGTTATGATGGACATCTAGTGTAGCCCAAGATTCCTTCTTCCATTTTTGAGAAGCCTTGTTTTGTCTCTAAGATTCATTTTTTGTGTGCTCCATCCTGGAATCCAATTCATTCTTCAAACTTTATAGCTAATAGAGACTCAATAGTCTCTTCATTTTTTATTATGCCTCTTTCCAACTCAACACAGTGTATTAAGACTATGTGACACTTTGGGCATCTACATATCTTGCCAAGGAGGTGCCTACAATATGTAAATTGTTGTGGATATTCCACTAGAAAAGTTTGTCACGACATGTCTTATAATATTGTGCAATCTATTGTTACACAATGCTTTAATTTAGATTTCACATTTAATATTATTAGCTTAGCACACAAAATATTGAAATAAACTAAAACTGAAAAGAAAGAAGCTACGCAAATAACACACCATCCACATAATGAACACAAGATGTACCCTATGAAAACCCAAAACAAGAAAAAACAAACTTGAAGGTGAGGCCTATGCATTGCTCTTTTCTTCCTAGTTACGAAATGCAAATAAAAAGTAAGTGCACTCACTATGGAGTTTCCATGCACACTATGGCATGTATGGCTACTACAAGGTCTTATACTTCCTCTATTTTTCTTCAATATCCCACTCCTAGATGCTATATTAAACTATGGAACATTAAACAATACAATCATGAATGAAACTCTTAGCTTTCCTACAAGCCCAATGTTTAACATGACATGATAGTTGTCTAAGGTTAGGGTTAGGGTTTTTGCATACCTCAACTCTCAATTAAGGTTAGGATTTTCAACCCTCTAGAATCTTCTTGAAATTCCACATGTGACTAGCTCCACATGTGTGAGTAATGTGAGATAACATGGCATCTAGTCAGAATTATGGTGGTCAAGAGGATACATCAAATTGCAGAAGACATAACTTTTGCATACAAACTTCAATTGATGTGATCTTCACACCATTGGAAATTTCTCAATGTGTAGAACAACGTCGAAAGAATAGAACTTTGTTTGCAAAGTTTTCAACCCAAAATGATCATTTAAGCCCTTAAATAAGTTCTACAAACTTTTAGACCCCAAATCGTCAAAGCAATACCTACCCCTGAAATGGGCTCTACAAGGTAATAACTCCAATTTGGCCACCCAAAAAGTGCCAAAATAGATGACAAATTATAAAACGATCCATTTCAAATCAACCTACGAGTGGAGTGAGCCAAGAATTGAAAAGTCAAATGGTGGAGAACGTTGAGGGTAGGCCGCCACCATTTTTGGGCTTTATATTTTGACTTATTTTTATATTTTATATGGCTCAAGGAAACCACCACAATCATGGTGTCAACTAAACCCAATGGTATATAGATGCCACTAATACATTGTGACATTATGACTATACAAATCATATAGTATTGTAACATGAAGTCACAAAATTATATTATATATGGACATAAGTTGTTATTATATCCTGTTAGCTGACTATCAAGGTTTATCATGCATTAATATTTTATGTCTTAATTGAGTGAGAATACAAAAGGGTTCTATTTCTTATGTTATTGATTATATTGGTCAATCAACTCATATTTATTCATATATATTGACATGTGCACACTCTAATGGGAGAGCAGATTCATATACATGCCAAGATGCCTATTGATTAACAAGTTATATAATGCTAACAATGGTGACTATAGCAAGGATGTTATCATACCCTTGACCCATGTTATGTACCTCTAGCAATGATGATGATAGTGAAGATGGTATGTCACCCTTGACCCATGTCATGTATATCTAATCATGATATTGATAATTAGGAGGTTATCACACACCTTGAATATTATTATATATATGTTTCAATATTCAAATATGCTACTTATATGAAGCCTTGTCGTGTATGATACATGACTTAGTTAGGAAACTTTATATGGACATGAATGAACATTGAGTAATAGATGATAAAGGTTAGGGGTTTGAAGGGTGTTCTCGTTGAGTGGGCACGAGATTGTTTAGAGGGGTAGAGGTCCATTCCAACTGAGTTTCTTTTTTGTCCTCCACCAACTTCAAAATTGAGGAACTTGGCGAAAAGGGCCAACCCTCCGATAAATGTGCCTTATTTTGAGATGTCTATAATGAATTGAGAGGATGTAATGGTCTCCTTTTGTTTTATATATTGAGTATGTGCATTAACTCAAATTCAAAAAAACAATTAAGAAATAAAAAAATTAAGAAAACAATTAAGCTTAGGACCAAAAATCTTTATAAATTGTGACCAAGACACGTGGTTTTAATAAAATAGGCTGAACTAGATTTCATATCTAAAATCCAAAAATAATTACATATTTGAATGATACGTTTGTTCATTAAAATCGTTAAAAGATAATTGGAATTTATGTAAAAGGATCAATAATTTTATACGAACATTACTATATGTAAAACTGTTATACATAACAAATTAATTATTATCATGTACTAGTTTATATACGATATTGTATAATAATAAATAATTTAGTTTTCAGGTTGGCGAATGCAACACATGATAAGGTGGTTGGTTGAGGTATTTAACACTTAGGAAAGTAACTCCATCACATAAGAAGACTTTAGAGTTATGATGTAAAAGAGGTGTTTCAAGGCCTTACGTAACCTTATCATTTTATTGATTGAAAAAGAGTTTAGGATTAAAATTAAATTAAAAAAAAAAAACTAATAAACAAGAAAACAGAGTTTTAGAAATTAAAATAAGAGAAAAATATAGATTGTTTTTAGTTTTTATTTGGTGAGTGATTGAAGTCATATCAATTAATTATTTTTGTGTTCAATCCAGGGCTAAGGGAACAAGAGATCGAGGGGATTTTTGCTATGGTAGGGAGGTGAGCTCAGTTGTTAGTAAGTCTTAGAAGCTAGAGTAGAAGTAAGAGTTGTGCACTAGAGCAACAACAAATCCATTAATTAATTTAAGTAAGCTACACTTTGATTGTAGTTATATGTATTGTTTTTTCTTGGTTATTTTGTTTAACTTCCACCTTGCGTGTTAAAATTCAATTCTTTCCATTATATTAGATTATGTAATATATGGTATACATCTTGATTTATAGATTAGTTTTTCTTATGGAAAAATTGTGAGGTATCGTAAGTCTTATAAAATTCGTTTTCTCATTTTTAATTGAACTAATAGTAAATACGTGAATATGAGAACCTTCTAGCTATGTGAAGCAATTGTGAGCATTCAGTTTTAATTAATGTTATTAAAACTTAAAGATAGATGTAGTAGTGTCTATGGAGGTAGGACCACTACACTAAGGTAGGGAGAGTTGCTCGAGTAGAAAAAACACATCAATTCCACAAAGGAGAGTCACTTTCCTTAAGAACCAAAGTTCTTGAGAGGTAGCAATAAAGGTCTCCATCTCCATGACAATATGATGGATGATGTCTCCTCTTGCCTACATGCATGTGAATTGTTGTTGTGACACCTTTCTTGAATTGTCTTTACTCTCACTTGTATGGGTATTAATGAAATAAGTGTTTCTTTCATCTTGAGATCCTTTGCGATGGCCACTTGATGGACATGCAAGGGGGACACCCATTGCCTCCTCAATCCAATTTTTTTTAGTATTCGTGGAATAACATTGTGGTAGAAGTGCTCTTTTTCTTGTTGCACAAAAATTCCTCCTTGCAGTTTTTAGACCCCTAAAATATCCATACAATCTGTTTTACTACTAAAGGTTTACTTGGCATGATAGAAATTAATGAATTGGAGAACACTCAACATGCTTTTAACTCTAGTGAGGATTCTAGCTAGAGCAGGAGATGATGAAGGTGGGTCTTTAGTGAGGACACGGAGGACAATTGCATAGTCTCCCACTACTTCTAACATGTTAATTTGTGTTTACAAAACTAAATTGACTCCTTGATAAATTGTCAATGCCTTCACCTTAGTGTCAATTGCTCGTCCTAATCCCCAAACATACTAGCTCTTTCAATTTCCTTTAGGAACAATGAAGATTCCCCTACTCTTGCCACCTCTTTTTAAATTGAAGAACATGAGATAAGTTTTGATATACTTGTATCTGCACAGGTTATAAGATTATTTAATATAAATTCTTTTAGTGTAATCACATATTCAACCATTACTCAAAACAGTCTCACAACTTTTAAAAAAACCTTTACAAAAATTAAACATAATTTATAAATCTTTAAACAATAAAATTATATACACAATAATTTATTTATTTTTAAATACTTAATAAAATTCAAATAAAATTTCATGTTTTATAGTTTGTATTTAAATAACTTAGAAAACCAAAATATAACCAAAGATTCTCACTAACTGACAACCCAATTTCTTCGATTTGTCCTCATTCAACTAACTCAACCCAATAGTTGTCTTGATTCAACTAACTCCAAACAACATAAAAGTTGGTAGCTATGTTTGGTGAACAACTTCACCTTGCCTAACTATCCACAGTCACACGTGTAGGTAAGGACTAAAGTGGTTGAGAAGAATTTGTGTAAGAATGTCATGGGAATGTGTTGATATTCCCAACTTGGT
>JASDQU010014786.1:50716-75180 GCA_032191745.1 Picea mariana | reverse complement strand
TTTTTTTTTTAAATAAGATATAAAACAAAATACAAAAATGCTCAATTGCTTTGATTTGTTTTCACTTAACTAACTCAAACCCAATAGAACTCATTTGTCTTGATTCAACTAACTCCAAACAAAACAACATGAAACTTGGTAGCTGTTTATAGTGAACCACCGCCCTTCACCCTCTACCTATACACAATCACACGTGTAGATAAGAACTAAAGTGGTTGAGAGGAATTTGTGTAAGAATGTCTTGAAAATGCTAAAAATATTCCCAACTTGTGGGAACACACTTTCACTTGGCAATTCTAAGATAGGTATAAAAGATGCATGGGAAGAGAAAATTACTTTATAAATGTTATTAAATAGACACGTTGTTTTCTTTAACTTTCCCCGTCGTTATCGGGAACAGCATACTTGAGATTTACGTTTCGAACTTTATACATTAAAAAATACAACACACTCGAGTACGAGGTTGCAGTTAATGACAACGCTGGCCCCACACACGACCAATTCAATCAATTCAATTTGAAAGTGAAAGTCAAAGAAGAAAAAAACAAATAAGGGGAGGGTATTGCAAAAGTGAATACTCCACCTACACAATTTATTTCCAAAATATTTTACATCAACCAAATTATTTTATAACAATTATAAAAAAATATTTTTTAATAATGTTATTTATTATTAATATATATTTCATAATTATAAATACATCTTACTATTTAAAAATTTAAAAATAATAAAATATTTAGTTTAACTTTATAAATAAAACAAAAATACTCAATTACCAACAGCAAACCTAGTGCTTTATTTTTCTTCATACAACTACTTGCAACTATTTAAAGTGAACCACTCCACTAATAAAACAGGATTGAAGTGGTTGCAAGAATAAATGGAACGGTGACAAAGGAACATGGGATGATGTAAGGGAGTTGCTTATGTAAGCATGCCATCACCACACACCTTTTAAATTAATAGGCGTGCAAAGAACACCACCAACTCTTTCTAAACCTTGATTTCTGCAATCTACATGATGTGATTTATGGACAAACTTATAGGGTCATGATCCTCTAGCACTTTTGACCTTCAAGTAGTTGCCCCCATGGCCATGAAGGAATGATATCAAGTAGTTGGTCAACACCCCTCTTATACCTCATAAGCATGAGATGGGAGCTTAAAGTATATAGACTATGCTTGTCATTCATATTTGACTTTGAATTTCATGGCATTGTTTAGTCTACAAACGACTTATTCAAGCAACTCTCCTAGTCAAGAAAAACATTTTTATTGGAAAGGTCACTAAGAAACATCACTCATGAGTCAACCAACCAATTAAACGATCCAATTCCCATTGACTTTATTTGATAAACCTGAATGATTGCTATTTTTTTTTTAAACAAAAGTAAAGGTTAAATAAGAAGTTTGAAGTTATAGGTGCTTTCAAAGCACTTATGGTGGGATATTGTACTTATATAGGGGTGTCTACAAACCAATTTACAATGTCTTGGTACTTCACATTTGTAAGTAATATATGTGGGCATGGGAGGGTATTCTCGAGTGAATGCCACCTTAATCTCAAGGTCTTTCAAAACCCATTAGAACAATTTATTTACCTCGATATCTCTACATCTAAGGAATGGGAGGGTCTTCTTGAGTGAAGTATACATTAGCCTTGAAGCCAATTTAGGTAGGGCCTTTCAAATCCTTATTAGAACAATGTATTTACCTAGGCCTCTAGTTCTAAGTTATTAGGGCTTTGACATCTCTTCATTTGATAAGGAGACATGTGAGCAGTGAATTTCACTTCTTCTAGTTGGAAATTATAACACTTAGAGAAGTTTTGGGCTAAACAAAGAGGATTTAAGTACACCTAGAATAACTGAGGTTATTTAAGACCTTATATATAAGAGGATGTAAAAAGGTCTTTATATAAGTTAGTTCTTATTTTGATTAATTTTACTAAAAGAATAAAGGATAAATATATCTTATTAAAGTAAATGGATTCCATGGAAATTCCTTACCTCAAAGACATTGCATGGCGTGGGCCAATCCAAATTGCTTTCACTTTCTTTAGATTGATGCATAATCCGTCTTTGGACACAATGAAGCCTACACATAGTAACTCCTCTTTAAAGAATTTGTATTACTTCAAGTTAATGTGCAAATATTTCTCTTTGTAGTTCAAAGACCATTCTTAAATGCCACAAATGCTCCTCTTTGTCTTATTGTAAAGAAGAATATTATCTCGGTAAACAACTAGAAACTCATCAATGTAGGGCCTCAAAATGTTTTTTATCAACCTTGTGAAGGTAATCATGTGCTTTGGCCAACCCAAATGATATAACCAACCACTTATGTAGTCCATCTTTTCTCTTGAACGCAATCTTCCATTGATCTTCCTCTTTGATTCAAAGCTAGTGATATCTACTCTTTCAAGTATATCTTTTAAGATGAATATGCCATAAATAGTTTATTTTTCATGAGAAAAGCTAGGATTGGTTATCATATCCCTTCTATCACAACCCAATATCCTTGTGTGCAAGAAAATCAATGGGAAAGCACATTGGAGAGCTTCATCCTCTCCTTCCTGCAGTGGTTGGGATCTTCTTCGTTGTTGTTGTACACCCCGAAACCCCTACATATACCCAATAGGAAGAAGTTTTCCATGACCATGTCTTCATCTATCACCACCCAGGATTCTATGAATGTGCTTGAACAACAATCACAAAGTGAACCCATTCCTTTTGTTGGGGTTTCAAATCCTACGCACGATGGGAAAAACAATACCAACATTTATTTTAAAGATTGTGTTTAAATCTAATGTAAGATGCTTTGCTCTAGTGTTGGGCCACTGATCGAGGAGGCTCCCCAGGGCTAGAAAATGATCAAAAATGAAATTTCTCGGAATTGAATGAAACCAATTCCATTGTGACCTGATTGTCACATTGATTCTGGCCATATATTTACTTTCTCAAACGGACGATGTATGCGAGAGTTATCACACTCTGGCCATTTTCCCAAACAACTAAAAAGCCAATAGGTCAACAATCAAACTGGTAAAAAGTCAATGCTGACATCAACATGACATCACCATGCTGATGTTCCATAGTGACATGTGGCAACACAACAATGGGGTTTATGGATAGTGATGAACCAATACAATGTTGAAACATGGCATATGGTTGAGTGAATGTGGAGGTGCCACGTGGCCCAGGCGTGGGCTGCCACGTGGCACCCCATCGTTGGTGGGTGGCTATGTTAAAAATATATCTGAGCTCATGGGGTTCGATCCCATGACCTATTGGGAACACAATGCTTTGGGAAACGACCAAATGCCAATGTGCCACATCGTTTCTTATTTACACATGCCCACGACATTATATATAAAGTGCATTGTATTGATATATGGGGTGGAAGGGGGCCGGGGCTAAGCCCCAGCCCCATGGCTTTATCACCACATGTAACCAGAGTGTAAGGTTTGGGTGCTCCTTCGATGGCGTAACCGTTAGGCGCAGGCCCTATATGTTTAAACACCAGCCCGTGGATCTAACCACCTCTACTTTTGTCGCACATGACCAGGGCTTAACCAACAATAGGGGCACACTAATAGGGGCGCGGTCCTATAACCTTGTGCCATATGACCTTTGGATTTAGACTTTGGGCCAGCGTGCAGCCCAAAGGGCTGGTGCTTGGCCATATATAGTTGCATATGACCTTTTTTCAGGGGGCGCGCACTTGTTTTGGGGGCTTTAGCCCATATTTATACTAAAAGTGGGTTTTTACCCTATGTTTATTGGATTTTTAATGGATTTATGCCTGTAATAGGATATTTTTTGGCCATTTGAAGGGGGATTTAATCCCCCCAAAAGGCCAGATCTTCAGGAGAAGTTGGGCTTCTCTTGTTGGGCCTAAAAACTATATAATCCAGGATTTTTGAGCTTGAGGGATAACTTTTTGATGCAGGGATTTTGAGGAGCAGCTTGTGTAATTTGGCCATTTCTCATGTTTTGAGAGGCATTTTGTCATGTTTTGAGAGAAGTTTTGTTGAGGCATGTATGTATCTGAACAAAGAGGTCTTGTACAATAGATCATAAGACTTTTGTAATAGCAAAGAGCCAATGTAAAGATAACTTGAGCATTTGAAGAGCAATAAAGAGGTCCTCCACTTGGAAGCGGGCCCAGAGACGTAGCCAAATATTGGTGAAGTCAGTTAACAAGTTCTTGTGTCTACTTTATCTTTCTTGTTTGCTGTTATCTTATCTTAATTTGCAACATGGTTTATAATGGCTGAACTTTTTAATCATTAAAGAGAATCAAGTAAAAGTMATAATTCTTATTCCGCAACAAGTTATAGAGTTTTATGCATTTCAAATTCTTATCAATTTGATGCATAAAGTACATTAAACTTAACTTGCAATTGTCAGTAAAAACTTTCATTTTTTGATCAAGTTTATGGTATCGGAGCATTTGGTTTTGAAGGTTTGATAGGAATTRCAAGCATTGGATGCTCACTAGAGCCAAACTCAAGCGAGGAGAAGGCCAACTTGAGGCTCTTAATCCAGAGATTCAAAGGAGACCTCATAAACAAAAGATGTATTCACCAAGAAAACTAGGTCCTTTTGCATCTGTGGATGATTTCTTTGAGGCATTTCAATTGATGAAATCCATGGTAGAGGAACTTTACCATGAAAGAGGACAATGAAGAAATCCAAAGGTTGAAGAAGGTGAATCTTCAGTAAGAGCAGAAGGACGAGTTGGAGGTGGTGGACCTTCATAACCTTCTTCTGAGACTTCATCCTCGTCATCTACAAGTGAAGCAAGTGTACATTCCTCCAAGGAAAAGCAACCTAAAAAAACTCATCATTTTTATGATATGCCTTTATTAAAGTTAGATGTAAAGTTTAATTTACCCACTTATGATGGTGAATTAGATGCATAAAAGATAGATAATTGGGTTAGATAGTTAGAAGTCCATTGCATGATACAAAGGATTGTTGATGATGAAACAAAGATCCAACTTGCAAGTCTCAAATTGGGAGGCACAACTCTCATATGGTGGGAAAGAAAAACTAAGGATGATATCAAGAAAAATGGTAAAACAATCTCTTCCTAGAATGATTTTATCACTGCTTTGAAGAAACCGTTTTATCCATTAGCATACATGCAATAGGAAATGATGAATTGGCAAAATTTAAGGCAAGTTAAGAATCAAAGTCTACAAGAGTATACTCAAATATTTTGTAAGAAAGCATTAAATTTGGGTATTCCTTTATATACACAAGAGACACTCCTAAAATATATTGGTGGTTTACATTCTTATCTCAAGCACACTATTCTTATGTTAAATCCTTCTAACTTTGATGAAGTATGTGTACAAGCCATTCACATTGAATCAAGTAAAGAGAATGTTGGTGATAGTGTTTCTACAAATACTTGGAAAGGAAAGGATTCAGGGAAAAGAAAAGAGAAAGAGAAGAAGACAGACACAACAAGAAAGGAGAAGCCTACTTGCAAGCATTGCAAGAAGGTAGGCCATGATGAAGATCATTGTTGGATCTTACATCCTGTGTTGAAGCCAAAGAAGTATGCCAATCAAGGAAGAAAGAATACCACAACTGCAACAGTTCAAGTGGATCTGGGATCAAACTCTGGTGATGAGACAAAGATTGTAGCAATGGGAATCCGAGGTATAAATTCTGTTGCAAGTACTAGCTCTTCTAATTCAGATGTTGTAAATGATGAGTGTAAAAGGAGTGAACTTTTCCACATAAGGGTCATAACAAATAATGTTAAAGTTGACACTCTTGTAGACAGTGGATCACAAGCCAATCTAATCAGTGAAGAGGTTGTAAATAATTTGGGACTTGAAACTAAGCCACATCCTAGACCTTATCCATTGGGATGGATATGTGGTGATAACAATTTGCAAGTAGCCAAGCAATGTAAAATTAAGTTTGCAATCACTTATAATTATGTTGATGAAGTGGAGCTTGATATGGTGCCACTGGACATATGTGGAATTGTCTTGGGAAGCCCATACCTATATGATATAAAAGCCATATTTTACAGGGAGGAAAATAAATATTGCTTCAAGAAATATGGGAAAGAGTACATTGTTCGTGCTCATCGCATAAAAACTGACAGATCTTTTGCAACTACAGGGTAGTTAAAAAGAATGGTAAATGCAAGAAAAAGTTTAACACTTATGTCTGTAACAAAACATGAAGTTAGTGATGCTAAACATGAGATGGTTCAGTGTGTTTCTAACAATCATTACGTGTCACCAGAGTTATAGCATGAGGTTCAGCTGCATACTTTGATTACTGTTTTTGTTCAGAAGGGGAAGCATGCTTTGTCATTCTCATTCGCATACTCAGTATTGTTGTTTAGTTTTCTGCTAATCAATGGTGTATGGTTTCTAAATGAGACAAAGAATGTAGATGATTGTACAATAAATGAGATGATTACTTTGATAAACAATGTTATCTCAGTTTTTATGTTTGTTGTGATTAGTCAGGTGATCATTGTCCCAATAGAAAGGATGGATGATACATGACAAGTGGGGAGGCAGTTCCCTCACTTCTTACCTGAGTAAAAGCAGACTTTTGGTGGTCCAAAAGCTTCCAAATGGGGAGGAATGATCCAGGAGGCTCCCCAGGTCCAGAAAATGCTCAAAAATGAAAGTTCTTAGAATTGAATGAAACCAATTCAATTGTGACTGGATCGTCACGCTGATTCCGGCCATATATTTACTTTCTCAAATGGACGTTGTATGCGAGAGTTATCACACTCTGACCATTTTCCCAAACAACTAAAAAGTTAACAGGTCAACAATCAAACAGGTCAACAATCAAACTGGCAAAAAGTCAATGTCGACGTCAGCATGACATCACCATGCTGATGTATCATAGTGACATGTGGAAACACAACAATGGGGTGACTGGATAGTGACGGACCAATACAGTGTTGACATGTGGCATATGGTTGAGTGAATGTGGAGGTGCCACGTGGACTAGGCATGGGCTGCCATGTGGCACCTCGTCATTGGTGGGTGGCTATGTTAAAAGTATATCGAAGCTCATGGGGTTAGACTCCATGACCTATTGGGAGCACAACGCTTTGGGAAACAACCAAACACCAATGTGCCACATTGTTTCTTGTTTACACAAGCCCACAACATTGTATATAAAGTGCATTGTATTAATATATGGGGCATAAGGGGGCTGGGGATAAGCCCCAACCCCGCGGCTTTATCACCACATGTAACCATAGTTTAAGGTTTGGGCGCTCCTCTGATGGCGTAACTGTTAAGCGCAGGAACTATATGTTTAAATAGTAGCCTGTGGATCTAACCACCTCCACTTTTGGCACACACGACTAGGGCTTAACCAACAACGGGGGCGCACTAATAGGGGCACGATCCTATAACCTTGCACCATATGACCTTTGGATTCGAACTTTGGGCCAACGCGCAACCCAAAGGGCTAGCGCTTAGCCATATACAGTTGCATATGACCATGTTTTAGGGGGCGCGCGCCTGTTTTGGGGGATTTAGCCCATATTTATGCTAAAAGTGGGTTTTTACCCTATGTTTATTGGATTTTTAATGGATTTATGCCTGTAATAGGAGATTTTTAGCCATTTGAAGGGGGATTTGATCCCCCAAAAAGGCCAGATCTTCAGGAGAAGTTAGGCTTCTCTTGTTGGGCCTAAAAACTATATAAACCAAATTTTTTGAGCTTGAGGGGTAACTTTTTGATGTAGGGATTTTGAGGAGCAACTTGTGTAATTTGGCCATTTCTCATGTTTTGAGAGGCATTTTTTCATGTTTTGAGAGAAGTTTTGTTGAGGCATGTATGTATCTGAACAAGGAGGTCTTGTACAATAGATTAGAAGCCTTTTATAATAGCAAAGAGTCAATGTAAAGAGAACTTCAGCATTTGAATAGCAATAAAGAGGTCCTCCACTTGGAAGCGGGCTGAGAGACGTAGCCAAAGATTGGTGAACTCCGTTAACAAGTTCTTGTGTCTACTTTCTCTTTCTTGTTTGCTGTTATCTTCTCTTAATTTGCAGCATGGTTTATAATGGATGAAATTTTTAATCATTAATGAGCATCAAGTAAAATTCATAATTATTATTCTGCAACAAGTTATAGAGTTTTATGTGTTTCACATTCTTATCGATCCAATGCATAAAGTGAATTAAACTTAACTTGCAGTTGTTAGTAAAACTTGTCATTTTTCGATCAGCCACCGACCCCATGCTTGGCCCTTTCTACAACCCTTTGCATAGAAAAGGAGGATTTAGTCCCCAATGTGGCTTTGAAGGCCAGATGGGTTGAACACAAGATTAATCATCTCAAGATCGACAAGGTGATTTGTAGGTTTAGTGTGTTGCAACCTTCATTGAAGTAGTTGTAGTCATGGATTGCATAATTGTGGGGTCCCTTTCTCATGAAATATGTGGCTGTTATTGGGTAAATCTGTAGATGCGGACATGAAATAATCCCCCTAGATCCACCTGGATCTAGAACAAAACAAGATGGAACAAGATGCTTTCCCTAAGTTGTGATCATTGAGTTTACTACCAAAGGAGGAATAGATAGCATACCTTATGAATTGCTTCCTCATATCTTTGTTGTCCCTGCTTCACTCTAGTGCTCTTGTAGAATCAAATCTGTGATAACACAAACCAACCAATGTGAAAGCAACAATAGTAGAATTCAATGATAAACTAAATATGTGATCAAGGAATAATGTAATAAAATACTAATAATTTTATGGGAAAGAGACGTGCCACCGTATTATATTAATGAAAAGTAGAAGATACAACAGAATTGCCTTGATGTTGCAAGTTCCCTTTTAGTGGTCCTTCATTCCAACACACACATACACTTGCTCCGAAACCCACATGAATATAATCCACAAAAGCTTGATAGACAAATTGAGGCCTTAAGCATCACTAGGAACATGGTTCTTCACATAGTCTTCAGCCTATTCTTTCATCAATTCTATGCTTAATCTTGCTTAACCTTTTCCATGAGAAGTCTATGATTATATAAGAGAAGGTGAAGTGGTTTAAAGGGATGAGGATGATCCCACCAAATCAGAGAAACCAGTAGGATCACAACTATACAGACGCCACCTCACATTCTAGAAGATTCCCCTTCTAGAAACTTTGTGAAACCTCTTTCCTCTTTTAGCTTTGGAACACCACAACACCCTGCCTATATAGCAGCCCACATAAATCCCACGGGTCATCTATAGAGCAGCCTACGGAAATCGTAGATTTCCACACTGTGTAATATGTGTAGCCTGCGGACCCTTTCTAAAAAGCAGTCTTGTAGAGGAGAAAAGAAGTTGCTTTTCTTAGGCAAAAGTCATGTTGGGAGCCTTAACACATGTTTGTGAAATCATTATCAGGGTAACCAAAATAATGTGTAATAGAATGCCCCCCAAAGTATGAGGCTGGAACTCGTGACAACCGAAATACTTTGTAAAAATGCGCGTGTGTGTGTCGAGAACAAGGAGCGTACCAATTGGGAACCTTTAAACTATCAAGCATCCACACAATATTATACCATCTCTGAAGTATGCATTCCCATGTTCAGACTATAAATGATTGGAATCATAAATATGAGTCATGGCCACCAATTATACACTGTGGATCCATGTCATCAAGATTCTACATAGCCACCAGGAATACACTATGGATCTATGTGTTGGAGAACTTAGACACATACATAGCCACGAGACATACAAAGTGGATCTATGTGTCAATTCAAATCACAAATACTCCATCGCAACCTGGATAAAAAATGATGAGGT
Organism: Picea mariana; assembly: GCA_032191745.1. Classification (NCBI taxonomy): domain Eukaryota; kingdom Viridiplantae; phylum Streptophyta; class Pinopsida; order Pinales; family Pinaceae; genus Picea; species Picea mariana. Next base: position 65,365 of record JASDQU010014786.1, on the reverse strand, counting down.
CCAGGGTCTTCAATCTCGCCGTCCGTTAGTACGAATCTAGCCATGTGATTATAGGCACTGAAGTCGAACATGGTTAGAAACCACTTGATTACCGGTCGTTAATGAAAATCATTAACAAGTGCGAGGGAAATCATCATTGATGTTAATGATTCCCAAGGTACAATAGTACAATTTAACGAGTGTGAATAGATGAACTGAAGTCGAACACTTGATGGAATCTCTTAATCGGGGATCAATGATGTAAATCCATTGTTGAAAGCAAAGAAACCTGCCATTGAGGCATGCAGGATCTAAGGCACTAAATAATTTCTAAGTCTTGTTCCTGGATAATGAGTTGAAGTCGACAGGAAAAGACTCATCACAAGAGGGCCTTGATGTATCCCCCATCAAATGACACAAAATAAGTAACAGATTTAGGGTAGAGAAAAGTACGAACATGATTGAAACTGACACAAGGAAGGCCGACACGATAGAAATTGACAATTGCAGATGGCCGACTCAATAGAGGGCTTGGTTGAACTTCTCTTGAACATATGAATTGCACGACACTGGTCTTGGCAGCATTGACTCAAAGACGACCCAAGATATGAACTTGTAGAAAGTCAGACGAGAGACAAATGGATTTCCCAACCTGGATTCAAATGATGAAGGGGGTGCCATGTTCAAGAGCAACGCTTACTGCCACTAACACAAATACAAAGACACACCTCTTTCCCAAATTTTCCCCCACCATTTCTGGCGAGTACCTCTTTATTTTTACGCAAGCTTGAGGAGGATAACATATGCTTGTTGATGTAAGCTCATCCTTCGGACGAGTTCCTCGGAGTATGTTTAACGAACCCTAAGAAGGAGTGGTTCAGTCCCATATGGGTCTTTCGATGTTTGTTTAACGAGTCCAAAGATAGAAAACTTGAAGGTTTTTGATGTTTATAGAGTCTAGAAAAACACTTAAAAGAGAACTCTCTCAGTTCTTTTTTCGTAAAATAGTTCGACAGGACCGAAAAAGTGATAAACTATCACCCATCGAATGTTTTATTCAAATACTTTTACGAGCATGCACAAAACAAGGTCGCTTGACAATATTTTCGTTTTTAAGGAGTGTGAAAATAGCTTAAAGGTTACTCTGTATCTTGTAAGTTTCGTTATTTTCGTGTTACCATGATGAGTACGAAAATACGACAAAAGTACACTTGGTTACGTTCTCATCGATTTTTGAGCACGAGAATGAACAAAGACTAAGATTTGGGGCATGAGAGCCCAACTGAGACTGTTGGAATATTTGGTCCATATGTGGGACGTGGACCGACAAGTATTTCATGTGGGTGTTCATGTGCTTTCCTTGGACATCGAAGATATTTACTTCTTAACGGGGCTATCCCATCGTGGGGCACAAGTGACCTTAACAGGAGGTCAAGGTGGTGGTTTACTGATGAGTGAATACATCAGATGCTATTGTGTACCTGGGGCCGAGAAACGCAAGGGTAAAGTGGCTATCAGAGGGGTTCATGATCTGACGCTTAGAACCATTCTTTTCACCATTGCACAGATGGCAGGGAGTGCTTCTCCGTGCATGGCTCTGCAGAGCTACTTCTAGTACGCCGTGGAATGCACAGAACCTCGTGTGTTCAACTGGTGTGATGGACTCCTCCGCAATATGAAGAGTCAATTGACCAAGAGCAAGAATGGAGAACTAAAACAATTTGGGTACGGATCCATTTTGGTATCTTTCTTTCTAGAAAGAGTACCTCACCTATGCTTATAGGTAGAGTGGAATATACCAGCGCCACGAGATCCACAGATGAAATGGTGGTGTGATCTCATGTCCCAGCATGTAGCGGGGCCCACTATTAAATATAATGATACAGTTTTTGATTGGCTGGAGCCACAGATCTTGATGATCGATGAATATGCATATGTTGGGCTGGATTTTCGCCATGATCTTGACTTGGTGTTACCTGAGGGTTCTCAGTGGGGGGATCTAAGTAAGAAAAACATTTTGCTTTTATGGTGTTTTTGTAAATTTTTCAAAATATTAATCACATTTTTTCTTTTTATGTTTTCAATCCAATGACTAATCAAAATATTTTGACCATGCAAATGTAGGGCCATTTCGGCCCCCGGGTACATCCCATATCCAGAGGCGAGGGGAAGCAACGGTAGTAGCAGAATGGGATGCGAAAAATTATAAAGCAATCGAGCATAATTTCGAGGGTTTGATTGCAGGGATCCTAGATATGTTGATTGACGAGGTCTCGAGGCGTTTCCAGCGCCATACCGTAGGCGTGGCTGGTCCACTGAGATGATTTCTCCATAGGGTAGCACGAGCAGTAGTGTGTTATCGTGAGCAACATCCATGATGCCATTTTGTAGAAGCTTAGAGCTTCATATTTTTATATTTTGGTCTTCGGATGAAAAACAATCTTTTTGTAAAAAAATTTTATCGTTATATATATACATGAGGCTTCTACCGGATTATTTTGCTTTGTATAATACATGTGATGTGTGATTGGATTTATAATTTTCTCAGATGTCTGTCTAACATATAATTAGCTAATGCATCAGTTAATGTATTTAGACATCTAGGAATGTGATGATACTCGATATAATCAAAATAACGTTCCAATAGGTGAATTCATAAATATACCCGTAATAAAGTAGGACTTCGGATATCATAGACATTACTTAACTGTAGCACTAAAAGCTGCGAATCAAGTCGTATAACCAGGCGACGAATACCAAGTGAGATAGAATCGGTCAATAATTCGATGACTATGCTATACTCTGCTATATTATTGGTTGCACGACCGAGGAAAACACCGTGTAGATTGATAAGTTCGTTCGTGGGTACATAGATTGCCCATGCAGCATAAGCTAGTTTATAAGTGCTACGACTAGCGCCATCGGTGAAGCCAAAGTGGGGTAGCGAAGACTCTGACATCTGGAAACCAAGAACAATGCAAGGTAAGCGATTGAGGGTAGAAACCAAATAACGAAAAAGCACACAAAAGTAGCACACAAAAGTATGATACAGTAAAATACAAGCACTCATGCAAAGATAGTCTAAGCATAGTACTTCTTCAGGTACATCCCATTTCCGGGTTCACTCAAAGGAATGCCATCATAATCTACTAACTCGTAGGCTCCCTTCTCCAACACTCGTTTGACGATATAAGGGCCTCGCTAGATAGCCTCGAATTTTCTGTCTCCTAGCAAATCACGATCTTGTTCATAGAGGAGAACTAGATCACCCTCAGAGAAATCATGTGGCTTGACATGTTTGTCATATTGATATTTTACGTGTTTCTTCTGGGTTTCAATAACTAGGGTGGCATCACGACGGGCTTTGTCCAATTGCATAAGATACAATAGACAGTTTTCTTCAGCAAAGGTGTTTGGAAGAAGTTCAACAACTAGTTTTAACGATGGAATCTCACATTCAATTGACAGGACAACTTCTATACCATACACTAATTGGAAGGGTGTAAACCCCATGGCGAACTTCACGGATGTCTGATAGGCCCACAATGATGAAAATAACATCATGTGCCAACTTGTTTTGTGAATTCCTATAATCCGTCGAAGCATAGTGACAAGAACCTTGTTGATCGCTTCAACTTGGCCATTGGCTTGCAGATAGTAGGGGGTTGAGTTTTCATGTCGAAGACCCAAATTTTTTGTAAGCTCAGACATCATGAAGTTTCGAAAGTGGCTACCGTGATCAGTGATGATAGACTGTGGGATTCCAAATTGTGTGATGATGTGATTGAATATGAATAGGGCTGTAGTTTTTCCATATTGTTGAATGTAGGCATCGCCTTGGCCCATTTCGTGAAATAATCCACGGCTACGATAATGTATCCATGCCCCCCGACCAAGTGAGGGTTACAATTCATGAAATCGATACCTCATTTAGCGAAAGGTCCAACGAAAACTATAGGGTGTAAGGGAGTGGGATGAGATCTTATATTATGATTATATGTTTGGCAAGCATGGCATTTATGGACGATAGTTATACAATATTTAAATAAAGAAGGCCAGAAGAACCTTGCTCGCAAGATATTTTGGGCAGTGGCATACCCAGACATATGACTACCACATGCTCCAGAGTGGCAGTCATTCAAAGCTTTCTCAGCCTCATCAAAGGTGAGACAATGTCAAAATGTAGAGTCAACACCATGGCGATAAAGAGTGTCACCAAGAATGATGTATTGACGGGCTTGGTAGTGGATGGGATGACGGTCTGTACTAGAGAGGCCTGGCTGGAAAGTTTGAGTCTGGAGATAAATGATAATATCTCCATACCAAGCATCATCAGAACTGATCAAAAAAAGGGATTCATTAGGTAGGGAATCCTCTGCCACATTTTCTGTTTCAGCAGAGGGAAGGTCACATATTAGTTCGGCAAACACCAAGGATTTCTTAGACTTAGCGCATTTGAACTCTAAGTCAAACTCCTGGAGAATCATGATCCATTTGGAGTATTTCCCCCCTAGAAATTGACGTGTAAGAATGTGCTGCATAGGGTTGCAATCGGAAATTATAGTGGTCTTGCGTAATAGAATATAGTGACGGAAACGTTGGATAGCTTGAACAGCTACCAAGGCCATTTTTTCAACATGTAAGTACTTAGCTTCGGTAGTCATGAGACTCCAACTCAAATAATAAATGACATGTTCATCGTGTAAATCGTCTTCTTGGACTAGAACCATGGCAATGGTAGAGTCCAAAGCAGCGAGATAAAGGAAATAATCTCGACTGTAATTGGGCAGGAAAAGTAGTGGGGTACGGGTTAAAATCAGTTTCAAAGCATCGAAGGCTTTGTTGGCAGTGATGTCCCATACAAACTCAAAGCCCTTCTTTAGTAGTCAAGTTAATCCGAGTGTTAACTCAGCATAGTTTGGGATAAAATGACGTATAAAGTTTGCCTTCCCTTGCAAACTTTGTAGCTGGCGAAGTGAGGAAGGAGGAGGGATATTGAGGATCGCCTTGACCTTCAAAGGATCTACCCTGATCCCCTGATGTGACACAATAAATCCTAGGATTCGGCTGAACTCCACACAAAAGACACATTTATGTGGGTTTAAGCGTATACGATAGAACCGACAACGCAATAAAATGGCTCGGAGGTGGGCCAGATGATCACTACGATGCATGGAATGTGCTGGTAGATCATCTAAATAGGGTTGTACAATATGATTAATATCATGGAAAGCGTAAGACATAGCACGTTGAAATGTTGCATCGACGTTTTTCAAAACAAAGGGTAGTTTCCTTTAGGAAAAAGTGCCCCAAGGACAAATGAAAGCGGTTTTGTGTTGATCCGCGGCTAAGATGTTGATTTGATTATATCCGGAGAAATCGTCCATCAAAGAGAAGATTTCACTTTTGGCGCAATCATCAACGATTTGGTCAACGAAGGGGGTAGGAAAGTTGTCCTTAGAACAAGCTTTGTTGATATCCCTATAATCAACACAGACACAAATCATACCTTGTTTCTTGTTAACTGGAACTAGATTGGATACCCAATTAGTCAAAGCCACTGGATAAATAAAGCCAGCTTTAAGAAGTTTTTCAACTTCAAGCTTGATAGCAGTTGCTTTACGAGGGTGGACCGGGAGAAGTCTCTGTCGGATGGGTTTAGCATCTGGGTAGGTCTTAATTTCGTGTACAACAATATCAAGGTCAATACCTGGCATCTCTTCGTAGCTCCACACGAAGGTGTCACAAAATTCTTGAAAAAGAGACTTATACGTGACAACCTCATTGGTGGAATAGAAAGCTCCGATGTGGACATTTTTGACAACTCCAGGTTTAATAGATATGTCGAGGGGGATGGTGGGTGAAATGTTGCTTAAGTTCCCTTCGTATAACACATCGTGTGTGGATTCAAGAACTGAAGAAATAAGAAAAATGGTCGATGGAGTCAAGTTCCGTTGGTAACTCTCGATGGTGTGCTATTCGAGAAAGAGAATGGAATGATGAGGCCCATCAGCCCAAGGGGTATCTTCCATCGACATAACTGACATAATCATCTCGTCAGTGGGAAAAATAACGTGGAACAGATCAAGAGATGAATCACTGAGAGAGGGAGTAGAAGGGTCAGCCGATTGAATGGCTTGGTAGGTGGATTCAACTGGACTTAAAGGCATCTGTTCGTCGAAGTGAAGATAATCACCGGGTTTGGGTACTGTCCACGGGTCAGAAGACGCGAGAGTTTCGTGGATGGAGGTGGAAATCATATTAATTGAGGCAACCAAAGGGGGTGAAATGTCGGGTGGTGGGATCAGGAATGTACCCATCAGAGTTGAATCTTTGAGTAGACCCACATCGACATTCTCATACCCAGGGGGTGTCTTTGTAATGAAAGGTACGTTGCTAGTACGTGTATCAGAGTTAAAGAAGGCTAGTTGATCTACTGTAACTACTTTTCCTTGATGTGGAAAGTGCATGATATGGAAAATAGTAGACACGACTGCACACATGGAATCGATCCAGCTATGGCCAAGTAAGAGGTTGTAATCGAGAGGTGCATCGAAGACCTCAACTTCAATGTTGACTATTTTTCCTTCTAACGTAATAGGCAACGAAGGGAGTACACCATAGGGTTTAAAGCCAGATCCATTAAAGGCTTTGAGCGTGTTGTGTGATTCAGTTAAGGAAGGAGAGCCAATGGCTTTCCAGCAGGCAATAGATTTGACAAACATCGAGGCACCCTCATCAATAACCGTTCTACAAATGTTCTTGTCGGTGACAACGACTTGTATTTGAAATGCCAGCTGAGGGGGTAACCTTGGAATGTGATCTTCCAAGTCAAAGATTATTAAATTCGTATCCGTAGGGTCGATTCCACTGATAGATTTCAACAGTGCCTTCCGTTGTGTAGGACAACTTTGAAGGACTTCGAGGGCTGACATCACAGACGGTGCTTGCACCAGATCCTCTACAATACTGTAGTTCTAAGCAACACGCGCATGAGGATTGAAAGTAGACTTTCTAACCACGCCCTTGGGAGGAGGGTGAAGGACTATATCGGGGTTCGGTCATTCGAGATGAAGAGGACCATTGGAAGGTGGAGCCGAGGGAATTGTTGAACCAATGAAGGTGGTATGTTGTCAACTTTGTCCTTGGAGGAAGAGTAATCTTTGGCACGAGTGGTAAGTGTGATGTCATTCTTCTTTGAATCACTAGTACACATAAGTACGTAGGAGGTAGTGGAGGAAGAAGGTTGATCATGGATGACCAATTGAGCCTGTTGTTGAGAAGGGAAGGGCTGAGACAAGACAACATGTGTAGGAGGTTTTGGGGTCCCTTGAAGGAACTTCGTGACCTCGGCATGTCTCAGACAATCCTTCGTGTAGTGATTAACACCAAATATAAGACAAGGATAGAGAGGCTTGTGTTTGTCCTCATCATCAACAGGTTGTGACTTGGTCTTGTCGGATTGTGGGTTGTTATTTTTATCCTTCTTATTCCTACCCTTCCCTTTTTTAGATTTATTCTTACCGGTAGGAGTCAATTGAACAACGTTCACGTCTGAAGTTTTACTGGTGGGAGAGGTGGGTGTCGTAGCAATTTGAACATTAGAAGCATAAGATTTAGGATTGGTGTGAGAGGCCTACACATATTGAGTTTGAGCATGGAAAGTACCTATCACACCATCAATGGCATGAGAAGTTGTTGGGGTTGTTGAGGTGGTCGTGGTAGAAGGACGAGGTGTGTCAGGGAGCAGATCATAAAGAGTACCCGTTTGTGAATAAACGAGATCAAGGTATTGGCATGACTGATCACCTGTTCTTCTGTGACAACTCCACCGATGACAATGTCTTTAGATATTTCATTCACGAAGGATTTCATGAACCATTCTGCTAATAAATGATCGAGAAGATCGAGTTTGATTAAACGTCGTCTTTGTCTCCACTCATGAATGTGATCAGAGATATGAGTGGCTTTATTTTGCTTGAAAGAACTCAAAATATCGGTTCCCATTTCATAACGGATTGGAAAATGGTAGTGAGTGAGGAAAGCCATAGCTAGGGTATTAAAGTTGGCAAAGAAGCCTCGTGGTAATTCTATATACCACTTCGCGGCTGAACCCGTGAGAGTTTGTTGAAAAAGACGTAACTAAATGGAGTCATCCATCAAAGAGTTGGATGAACACCAAAGGTGGAAAGTCATTACATGATTGTTCGGATGCTCCCCCGGTTTACCATCGAACTTAGGAATGCCGGATGGTAATTTGGCCGGTATGACGGGCCAATGAGGAGAGTGATGGATAGGGTCATTCAAAATCCTAGACAAGTCAGGTAGATCCAAAGTGGCTAAGAAGGGTAACTATCTATTCACGTGAGGGTATTGGTGACTTTGGGGAAGAAGTCCCGTTGGTATACCAGTAGGACCATAAGCAATTTGCATATGATGCGAAGATCCTGGCAGATTCGGTTGTTGGTGTGGAGGCAGGTAGCCCGTGGGGTTGTACTGATTAGGGATGTTCCCTTGGAAAGGGACACTAGATTGAGCGTTCGAACTCCAAATGGGATTTGAAGTTTCGGGGTATTACTAGGGGGTATGAAAGAGCTGACTTAAGCCTCTTTCCCCCTAGTTGATTGAGTATTACCCTAGGTAAGAAAATTCCAATACTGGGCGAAAGCTGCCGGTATGTTCTGTCCATAGGGTGGGGTGGGTGGGGGTTGTCCTCCAACCGAAGGTTGTGTCCTAATTGGGGTTTGAACTCCAAATGGGGGTTGAGATTGCCCCCCAACAGGAATCTGATAATTAGGTGTGAAAGACTGAGTAATGCCACTAGGGACGGATCCTCCAGTGAAAGGTGGATAAGACCCTCCGGAAGCGAGCTGAGGAAGTGTTAGAATGAAACCGACAACAGGATTGTGCCCAGAAGGAGAAAAATATCCATATGCTCTAGATGGAACCTGAGTAGGGATAGGGATAGAAGCATTCAATTCATTATACCCAGGAGGAATTGATGGTGAAGGCCTAGGCGAAAGAGGTGTGCCAACAGAAGCTTGGCTAGCTACCATAGTCCTGGTGGGAATAGTCATAGCGTTTGGGACCATTGTAAAGTGGTCCATATGAAGGGGGATGGTCAAGTTAGGACCAACTGACAAGGTGTATGAACCAGCGAACAGATAGACAGTTGTAATGGGAGAATGATCTATGGGTATCGCATCCTCAGCAGACCTTTTGGGTGACTCAGGTACGACGAGTATATCAACACTTGACCCAGCTCCGAAAATATCCTGTCTCGATATGTCAGTAGTCCAAAACGGATCTTGGCCTTCAGGATCTGCAAATGGTCCAGTTGGTAGTCCAGAAGTATGAACAACAAGATCTCCGGATGAATTTAGCCGAAGAATACATCTCTTGGAACCATGAGGAAGTCGAAAAGACTCTAGAGAGGAAGAAATTCAAAAATTGTCTAGAGAGTCAGTTCTTTCCACTTGTGGAGTGGTAGTGTCTTGGACCTCACTTTGTTGAGTAGAGCCCTCTGGTGTATTAGTAGGCAAGGTTCACGAACTTTCCCGATCTTTCGGAGGTAGGCCTTTCATTCTACGTGAATGACGTGGAGGGTCAATATTGACCGAACCAAAAACTTTGCAAAAAAAATCTATGGCCAACTATGACAACAAACAACACTTGCTAATAAAATCTAGAGTTCAAACCAGACAAAGAAAACCTTCTAATTTTTAAATCACTAGTTGGTGATGAAATCCAACGTCGCGAGACCGAGATAAGAAGGGTCTGGGCTAGGGTGGAAAAGTTATGTGGACGACTTGCTTAACGGACTTACACCCTGGTGCAAACTCCCACACATAATTGTGGGTATACCCCCCAAGGAGTCTGAGTGATTCTGTCCAATGTTAATTCCAGGTACCGTGAAGACTTGCCCCTTCACAATCACCTTATGTAAGACCCTAAGAAGATAGGCTACTAAATTTACCACAAACAACAGTGATTCCTGGGGAAACAGTCGACAGTCCGATCCACACACAAGGGCAGGGTATCGAGCCTGAAATCAATTTGAGAGGTTTCCACTCATCATTGTGGGTATACCTTCAAGTGACCCCCATAATACGTGCAATCTCTACACTGAGAACAACAAAGCCGGGTGAGTAACTCTGCCAATCTCAATGTGACCTCAGGTTTGACCCTTGTGTGAGAAGGGCTTCCCAGGACAAAATGTTGCAAATGGATTTGAACACTCCCTATCACAAGATACTATTGTGTGTTTTGTGCTTTGGAGAGCGTGTCTCACTGCCTATTCCAAATCTCTAGCCTAGCTAATGTTGGTGTAAAAGAGCCCTAGAAAATAAAAGTTATTACTTGAGTTTTAAATTTCTCAATGTTTTTAAGAGGTTGTTGTTACTCAAGAGGTAGACGGGAATGAAACAAATGTTGTGTAAGACTTCGACCCAATAATGTGCAAATAGAAATGAATGATGCAAACTTTGTTCGATGAATTCTATCTACAGTAGGGAGAAAGTATTTTTCTGAAACAATGTGAACTATGCCGCAAAATTCCTTTTCTTTGAATTTAATGCCAAACAATCATCAACAATATAATTTCACTATTCGTTCTCTTTCAATTTTGTGAATGCCAATATTTTCCGTGTAAATGATTACCTAAAAGATTGAAAGACTTTAATTTTTTCCTTTCAAAAAACCAAAACAGAGATGGAACTAAGAAAGGATAAGCAATCAATGAAAATGAAACCCTTAACAATAACCCAAATCGATCTTTCATTGGAGATAAAAAAACAAAATGACAAGAAAATGTTTCTTCAAATGTGAATAAAAAATGTTTTGTTGATCATTAAGCAATCCAGAATGTGTAACTAACTGAAAAATTCAAATCCAATCGATGATTTTTAATCGAACAAGCACTCAGACACAAATCCAGAGATTATACCCTTGTCGATAAAAATAAAAAAAAATAAAATTGGAAAAAGATTAAAAAAGAGGTGTTCGATCTCCGACACCAATCAAGAGCAAGCTTAAACAGTCAGGAAAAAGTCAAGAACTGGCATTAAAAATCCTTTCCCAACTGACTAAAGCAAAACTGGGCATCAATAGAGGCCAAAACCCAATCCAAAAAATTTCTCAGATGCCGCCGTAGGTTGGTAGTATAACAGAGTGCAAAAATTAAGAGTTTACATAGGCTAGAAACAGACAAGGTGCAGAAATCCCTCACTGAAATAAACCACCAGGGTGCGGAAATCAAAGGTTTCCGTAGGCTATCTATAAAGTGTAGTGCGGAAGTGTTTGAAAAAACAAGAAATTTGGAAAAAAGGGCAAAGCATCTAAGTGGACTTCCAAACCCAGAGAGTCTGAATGGATCTCTCATAGACTCAAAGACTAATTTCAAGTAAGAAGAATAGGTCAAAAGAAAATGACCAACAAAAAACCGCAATCAAGTTGTTCTTCCCCAGTGGAGTCGCCAATTTTGTTATTGGGTAAATCGATAGATGTGGACATGAACTAATCCCCCTAGATCCACCTAGATCTAGAACAAAACAAGACAGAACAAGATGCTTTCCCTAAGTTGTGATCACTGAGTTTACTACCAAAGTAGGAATAGATAACATACCTTATGAATTGCTTCCTTATATCTTTCTTGTCCCTGCTTCACTCCAGTGCTCTTGTAGAATCAAATCTATGATAACACAAACCAACCAACATGAAAGCAACAATAGTAGAATTCAATGACAACCTAATCATGTGATCAAGGAATCATGTAATAAAATACTAATCATTTTATGGGAAAGAGACATGCCACTGTATTATATTAATGAAAAGTAGAAGATACAACCGAATTGCCTTGATGTCGCAAGTTCCCTTTTAGTGGTCCTTCATTCCAACACACACATACACTTGCTCCAAAACCCGCATGAAGATAGTCCAAAAAATATTGATAGACAAATTGAGGCCTCGAGCATCACTAGGAGCAGGGTTCTTCACACAGTCTTTAGCCTATTCTTTCATCAATTCTCTACTTAATATTTCTTAACCTTTTCCATGAAAATCCTATGATTATATAGGAGAAGGTGAAGTGGTTTAAAGGGATGGGGATGATCCCACCAAATCAGAGAAACCAGTAGGATCACAACCATACGGACGCCACCTCACATTCTAGAATATTCCCCTTCTAGAAACTTCGTGAAACCTCTTTCCTCTTTTAGCTTTGGAACGCCACCGCACCCTGCCTATATAATAGCTTGTGGAAATCCCGCGGGTCAACTATAGAGAAGCCTGTGGAAATCATAGATTTCTACACTGTGTAATATGTGCAGCCTGCGGACCCTTTCTAAAAAGCAGTCTTGTAGAGGAGAAAAGAAGTTGCTTTTCTTAGGCAAAAGTCATGTTGAGAACCTGAACACATGTTTGTGAAATCATCATCAGGGTAACCAAAATAATGTGTAACAGTGGCCCTTCATCCAACTACAAAAGGTTCCTTGATCCTTGATTTCAGTGCCTATGGGAACCAATTGGAATTGGTTATGTATGGAACATGGTTTACGGGAATTACATGCCTTTTCATGAAGCAATGGATCCTCGAATTCAACCCAGACACTGAATCCATTACATTGGTTCTGCTTTGGGTTCAATTGTTGAATCTAATTTTTGAGTTATAGAACTCCAAGTACTTGGAAGACAATGGGGATGTTATGAGTGATTAATTTTGTCTTAATTTCGCCACTAGGAACAAACCTTCTACTACCTTTGATCACTTGTGTATCTATGTCAATTTGGGAAAAAGGTTTATTAGATCAAATAGTTTTGAGATATCATGACCACATTAGGACTCAATTTGTGGACTATGAGCACATTGCATTCTATAATATATTCTATTTTGAGCATGAGCACTTAACACTCGTGCATATGTCTACCCACTAAGGATTTTTCACTTTAGCACTCACATATGCCTACCCACCAAGGAGGCCTCAGTGTGACACTCATCTATGTCTTATCCATATGTAACCCACCTAGTGATGACACAATATCTCTCTATTGTCCTTATATGTTGGACCACCTTCCTTGAGTTCCCCTTACCTTAGCCTATACATATGACCTCATAGGTATCTCAAATTCTTAAGTTAGGTGCTTAGTCACCTCCCCTCTCTTGGTATTTCACCCTTAATTGTCAATTAGGTTCATTTTTACCCTCAAGTCACTCACAAGTCACTCCTTTGGGGTATTCCCTTACTCCATGGGTTCAATTTGGGGCACAAGCCCATGATTAGGTCCATAGCTAGTTAGTATGTCTCATTACGGCTCCATCATGGACCAAATTGTTTATGTTTTCTATTTATAAGGTCAAATGAGTTAATATTACTTAAACCTTCCCAATCTCAAGCCAACAAGTATTTTGTGGTTTATGGAATTGAGAGCTTGTTTCAAGGGACATATGCATGGTATGATCTAAGGAACCTGTTGTATGTGGTCAAGCCTTGCAGTTTGAATTTTTGCATCAATTTTTCTCTCTAATGGTGATTGTTTTTATTCAATTACACCTTGAGGTCATTCCTTTTCCTATTTATACCATTCAATTCTTGTTTGTAAAATCTCTCTCAAACTCTTTGATTCTCTTCTCTCTCTCTTATTATCTTGTAGGTACACCCTTGGGTTGGATTCAAATCTTGATCTAGCTTCTTAATTCATTTACTAGGCTCTTGGGCTGCTTGCATCTATCTTCAACATCACCTCAATAGGGATATCTTGCTATTAGGTTAGCCAACTTTGTAGACTGGTTGTCTAATTCTAGGGCATCTCAAAAGGAATTCTCTCACACGTTGGAACATTCAACCCTAAAAGATAAAGGGAGATTCAAACATAGATCAGGAAAGGGAGGTATCAAATCCTTTTGAGGGTACTTGAGTCTCCATTCATTACATATTTTCATATCATTATATGTGGTATATCTAATGCTTTATTATTTTTTGTATTGGATATTAGTGTAAGTCTGTTTTATCATAGGATCAAGTTACACATGGATAATTGTTTTAAGAGGTTGAATACTCTCTTAGGGACCTGCCATAACTCTCATCTTCAGCCTAGGAAGCTTCAACACCTATAAATAACTCATCTAGGAGATTTTTGTCCTTCTTCTCACTTTCATTTCCAACACTTTGTTTAGTTGGTTCACCATAGGAGGGAATTAACCCTAGTATATAATTCATTTATTTTGTTATTAATTGTTAATTACTTGTTGGAAACACTAAATGAAGTACCATAATTAACCTACAATACTAGATAAATAATCAACAGTAAATCCCTAATTGATCTAAAGGCCTTCCTCACTTCTTTTTTCTTCCTCTCTTTTTCTCCCTTAGGGTTTCTCAATTATGACCTAAAATTGAATGGAAATTCCACTCTCTCTCCCTTTCTTATAAGTATTTTTACAGTATGTTTGTTTCCCATCCCTACACTTATTTTTTCATTTAGTGTGAATTCATTCACTTGCTATATTTTGGCAACTCAACTCGGGAGTTCCCCTAAAACCTTTCCTTTCTTGAGTAAAGTCTTTCTTTTCTCTTTCGTGGTCAACCCCTACACCCACCATAAGGGGTGTTTTGTTTGTAATATGCCAAAAATATAATGATAATTAACTAATATATTTTTAATAAATCCATTGGA
>JASDQU010014786.1:34224-46916 GCA_032191745.1 Picea mariana | reverse complement strand
AATCCCCTCATCTTAAATCGATGGGTATTACCTTTCATGTGAGTCTCTCCTTACATCCCCATCATAACCTCATGTTAAGGGGATTTCCTTCCTCCCTCCCCCCACCCCAACTAAATCCTCCACATGATATCCACAACCCCTTCAATTTCTGGGTCTCTCGTTCAATAATTACTTATGCTTTGGATCTACAAGTATTGGCACTTCCATGTTAGTTTCTTAAACTTTACTGCAAACTCATACTGAAATGAGTCAAGTACACATGCAACATTATCATTGAAAACCTAAAAACTCTTTGAATAGAAGCCAAGGGAATGTCAACCTCCTACCTCAAATTTCTCAACCTCTTTTGTGACTCCTTCCTTATCCAAGCATTCATACCACATATGTGCCTAACATGAAGCATGTACTCATTCCAACTTCTACACAATCAATGAAACAAGTTCACATCCCAACACTTTTTCAAATCCAATCACACTTCCTAACATTTCCTCAAGGATAAGCAAGCATCTCAACTTTCTCCAAGCCATTGGGATAAGAACTCATTCCAACTTTCTCATAACCTCTTGGATGAATATTCATTCCAACAATGACACAACATTGAAGGATTATTTTCAAGGATGTTGGAACCCAACCATGAACATGTTCAATAACCATATTTCCTATAATTCATGTCCTTATCTGCATCCAAACATGGGTGATGGTGTCAAGAACCACTTCCTAATAACAACATGACCTTGTATAATGATTACCATAGTTAAAACATAAACCTTAGTGGTATAAGAAGGTGTGCTTCCACAATACCTTCTTTCAACTAATTATTTAGACACTATTTCATGCCCCATATTGCAAAAACTTATCTTTTTTCAAATTTACTAGAGTTACCTAAGTTCATTGGTGTTTTCAGAGAAGACCCTTGGTGCCACTTGGAGGATTTCATGATTTCTTACACCAAGTTTATCCATGGAAATAACATCACAATTAAGCTTTTTTTGTAATCCCTAATAGGCAATTCCCTTCATTGGTTTCATCATCTCCCGAAGTAGTTGGTCTACAATATTTACCAATTATAAGAGAAATCCATTCAATACTTTAATATCCCTATACCAAGTGAAAATAGTGTCTTCACCCTCATGGGAATTAAACAAGAAGACAAGGAGCCTTATTCAACATTTTTTCTTTGATTGCACACATATTTCTATGATTCTATAGTAGAATTATTGTAAGATACCCTCTATGACATCTTTACTAAGGCCTTGAATTAGGGGAACAAGAAGAATATTTCCTCAAAAACCATGATTTAATTGAAGAAGCCATCAACCTCCTCCCATGAATTGAAAATGCATACCTCAAGGCTACTATGGGAGAAACCAAACCCTAACCACCTAAGACCTAAGTCTCTAATAGAAATATAACATGTGATGAGATGATAAAAATTCCTTGACCCTAAATCATTACGAAAACCATCTTTCACATCGAAGAAAAGGATCAACTTAGAGCTTCAATCTCAAAAACTGACATGTAATGTAAATAACACAAGTGTGATATTCATTACACTAATGACTGTTGAAATTTTAAACAACTAGATGCCCATAAAAAATAAAAGGAAAACAAAAACAAAACCAACCCCCCTCTAAGACCCAAAACCATTGTCAAATAAAAATGCCAAACTCAAGATCTACAAGAGCCCCATGCCTAATCACGACCCTCGAAATTCTTCTAAGGAAAAAGAGAAGGCGTCTCCTATTCCTAACTCTAATTCTTCCAATGAAAAGGAATAAGAAGATACCCCTCCTAAACATCCCAAGAAGAAGGGGAAAGCTCTAGCTCATTCCTCTTCCATCTAGCCTAAGGTTGCATAATATATCCATATTGTTAAGTGGGGCCCTAGTGATCCAAAGGCTACCCCATACTAGATTGGAACAATATTTATCTCTTTCCCTAAAAGAGTGTGTCCCTTGTTTGATTTCTTTCCTGATGTTATTGACCTTGATACCATCCTTTTGGTTCACTGGGTAGGAATATCCCTAGATGAACCTATTTAGGGCCTCTCCTTAGACCAATTCATTTTGAGGGTACCCTTCCTACTCATAGCATTGGAGCTATCTCTTGATATCAACAAAGAGATTAATCAAAATATACCAATCTCTCTCCTCCCCATGTTGTTCAATCTAGGCGATCACCTTCACCTTCTCCCTCTTCCTTTTTCCATAGCTTGTCCTCTCACACCTCCAAGATATATGTTAATTCCCTTAGAAAACCATGGGACCAAAGGGTTGGGGACCCTCAAAAGTTTTAAAGTTTCACTGATCATATATTAGTATCGTTTGTTACATAATATCTTAAGGTGATCGATGCTCCCATCTAATTTCAATTTATTTGATTAGTTTTTCTGATTGACTCTATTATTTGAATTGTGCTTGAATGATTTATATTGGAGGGTTTGCTTGATCTATGCCTTGAGTTTAATTGGATGAATATCTTGGGAATGGTAGTCATTTGAGCCTTTTCTTTATGCCTTTATGGTGTGATGAATTTAAATCCTTCTCACTCATGATGATTTTACTAAGATCTTTGGTTGCAATGTTTTCCTTGATGGTTCATAGATGATCAGTGAATGATTTATTATGATTTCAAATGAATTGCATGTACGAGGCATTAAAGGAATACATGCTTAAGTATCAATTGCATATATGGAACACAACATATAAATTATTCACATTATAAGGAAAGGCTTAAGTAAAATTGTGTTTCATTTGCATTATCTGACTTGCTACTATTACAAAGATTCACCTGCATTGTTTAAACACATCTATCATCGAGATATGTCATTTAACATTTATATGATGCTATGAATCATTGCTTAATCTTAACCAATGCACTAGCATGCCTATTATAAAAGCATTTCCAACTAATGAAATTGGTAAAGAGGAATATTAATGAGCACAAAGAGAGTAAAAATTTCTAAGCAGTAAAAGGACACAACAAGGGATTTGTTTTGACTATCAACCATTCACGTTGCTAACTATAGTTTGAATTGTGGAACAAAACACTTGGTTTTGTAAGGATACATGAGAACAAAGGTACTCATATCCTTATGAAGAAAGCAAATCAGTATGGAATGTTGTATTTCTATCAGAGTGGCACAAGTTTTTGGTCATGATCCACTAAGCATACTAATCACACTAGAATACACCCATGTTCATGAGTACATTGATTATTATTCATTCACTCACAATTATTCATTGTAGTTGTAGATATGCATTTCTACATGGTCAAGATAATTCAAAATCATTCATTGAATTGTAAATCATTGTTCGACATTAGAAAATTTCATGCATCAATGCAAGTTAATTCGACAAAGCTCATATAATTATGTTCTAACCAAAGAATGGAAAATAAAAGGAGCAATGGATCGATCTAAATATTTCCTAGTGATGGTGTAGCATTGAATGGATGTTTCTCACTATGTAAAAGAGAAATGGAATTCCCAAGGCTAAAACATGTTGCAAGAGGAGGCACGACAACATTCCAATAGAAGCAATAATGCAATTTTATAGAAGAAACCAAAACAACTTAGTGATAGTAGAAATAATGCATCAACACTAGAAACAATGTGATTTTACCTTGGGAATCCAAAACACAGTTATTATGTGGTTGCAACATCGTGTTAAGGCACCAAATCATGCATTTTACATTTCAAGAAGCTTCCTCGGGCCCCACAAAAGCTAAAAATGCAACTAAGTACAAATCACATCAATATGTAGTTGCAACAACACATCAAGGAATCACAGGATGTGATTTTCCCTTATCAGTGATCTGATGAAATTTTCACAAGATAACAACAACAACTAAGTGTAAATAACATCAATTGGGTAGCGACAATAATGGATCAAGGCAACCAATGATGTAATTTTTCCTTAGGAAGTCAAGCATCCATTGGTTAGTTGTAGCAGTGCATCAAGGTAGCATGTGATATGTTTTACCTTAGAGAAGCTTTGTCAAATGCCACATATTCTAAATTGGTCTATAAAGATAAAACACACATGGTAGAGGTGTGCAACAGTGAAGAAAGAAATGTGTTTTTCTTCTTGGTTCCCTTTCCAACAAATGCACACTCCATATAAGCTCAAGAACCAAAGCGCACAATTGAAGGGGTTGTAGCTGTTGGAGATACTTCACACACACCTATGATTTATTTTTCCTAAGGGTTTCCCTATGTTTATTAGTCATTATTCAGTCTCCTACATTTTAGGAAGAATATTCCTCTAGGCGAATATTCTATTCAGTTCACACTTCAGTTTGATAAGTTGAGTGGAGTCTAGATGCCACATTTGGATTATCACCATGCAACATTGGGATCATCACCAACTAATGCACATTTTCCTTGGGATCATCACCAAACTAGATAATTACTCATGATTCCCTGATCTCCTCCTCACTCTGGTCTTTTTCAATAAGTTATCTGAAGACTGAGAGACTAGTTAACTCATACTAGGTGGCAGTTCACTCCCACAACTGCTTGAGAGACTAGACTAGGTGGCATTTCTGAGTTTACTCCTGTAACTACTGGTGTGTGTCCAGATCACTCTAGACCACCACTATGGCACATTGAATTCTCCTCCAGTGCGCATTTTAGTTGAGTTATACAGAGTATATCATGTGCAAATTATCACTCATTCATTTTGTTAATGAGAATTCTTCCATTATTTCTCTCTTGCTTCTCTTTTCTCATATTTTCTCTACAACAATGTATGTCAATTATTAGCTAGATATATTCAATGCATGTTCAAGACATTTAAATGGTATCAGAGCTGACAAACTGCTAGGGAAAAGACACACCAAATTATTTTTGTAGGTATCGAATATTGAAGACAACAAAAAAATGGAATTTCCAAAATAATTCATTCTTACACTGTACAATTTCTTGCATGGAAGGAGAAGATGATAATTCATATTAGAGGTAGAGGATTATACTGGTTAACCATGAACACAGAGACAAAACCAACATCGACCATAGAAAAATCCAAGTATCTAAATCGAATGGATGAAGCGTTTGGAACAATTTGCAGTCTCATTTCTCCTAAACTCCTCTTTCACATATCCTCATGTAAAACCCCCAATGAAGCCTGGACCACCATGGAAGGGATTTTTTGAAAACAAGACGGGATGATGGGACACATTCTTGAGGTGGAATTTCTCACATTGTATCCAAAAACCTTCGACAATCTACAAGATTTCTTTACCAAATATAAGGATTTATTGTCACAACTCAAGGCTTGTGGGGTTGATAAATATAAGGAGGAGAAACAAATGGTTCTCACTTTCTCTCCAAAATTGGTCCAAAATACTCATTGTTTGTATCCACATTTCATTCAATTAGGTTCTCCTTTGGATCTACCTGGATGATGCCCTCTCTTAAGGCCTTTATCGAGTCTCTAACACAAGAGCAGAATAAGCTCATCACTATGGGAAAAATCAAAGGCACAAAGGTGCATGCACTTACTGTGCAATATGGTAGCGGTCATCAATATCAGAAATATAAATACAAAGACAAAAGGAAATCACATGAAAATCCGGAGAAGGAAGGGTACTCAAAACCCTTCAACAATGCCTCCAGATCCAAAGGTGGAAGGGGAATAACAGGGGAGAAATGCACTTACTTCTATAAAGGATTCCATATAGAATCCAAATGTATGCAAAAAAAAAATAGATATAATGACCCAAATACTTCAGCAAAACAACCTTGGATATCACATCCTCGAGGGTGCCAAGAAGAAGAATCCAGAAGATTAGAATCCCAAGAAAGGAAATTCTAGACATGCCTTGATTGCCATAAACTCCTCTCCCGATGCTTGGATCATAGATTTAGGTGCATCAAATCACATGGCTTCCAAAAAAGAAGTATATTCTTCATTTGATGCATGCAAAGGTCCTCATATTCTGATGGGGGAAAACTCTCCATTCGTGGTCAACGACAAAGGAAGAATTCAACTCACAAACGAAAGCTTCGAGAATGTGATTCATGTTCACAAACTTTCTGTCAATCTTCTCTCCATGTATCATATGACTAACTCAGACATCAAAAAGAGATTCATATTCACACGTGATGCAATTGATATCTATGACATGAAAACCTATTCCAAGGTTTCTACCAGTGATCCAGGTGGATATTGGTGGCCACCCACCTATTCCACTTGGACCCCCACCATTGCTTCTTTCAGTTTTTTCAGTTTCCGCACAATTTACTATTTTTAGCAGTTTTTCGGGTCCCAAACTTCTGGAGCCGTTTTGAGGCCTTAAACGATGTTATTTGGGAAAACACGGAGCAACATGGCTCGTAGATCAATGTTGATCCCCCAAAAGTTGTAGTCCTCGAATAGATCTTTCTAACGAGGAATGGAACGCGTCAAACGCAGATTGTATACCAAAGTTACGTCCCCGAGAAGTTGATGTACCAACTTACCCAAACGGGGCCCATAGTCTTGGCGTTTCATCTCCTAGGGTTGGGTCTTTAGATGTTTAGGGTTTTCCATTGTTTCTCAATAATAATAGGCCTTCGATCCTCATTCTAACATAGTTCATAGGACAATAGCCACCACATCTCTTCTCATAGATAAGTTACCAGCACCCTAGCTAGTTTATTTCCATTTTGTCTGTAAGCATATTTCAGTCATTTGTTATTAATGAAATGAAGTCTTATTTACGCTGCATCTCTGCGTTTATGTGTATTTCTGTATTTCATTGTGTTCCTACATAAATCCGGATTAGTGGTATCAAAGCGGTCTACCTATTCTCGATCCTTCTTTGCATGTCCCCAACGAGGTCGGGGTATAAGGAGTTGGGGCTCGATCTAGTTGAACCTTTGCAAGATCAACCTCGCAAACCTTGACGACTTCCCATGGGGGAAGAAAATAAAGATGAGGGAGTAGGAGATCCTATCAAAATGTTGCTCGAGGAGGCCCTCGAGAAACAAAGGAACGCGATGATGGACAACTTTGCCCAGATTCTTCAACGGATTCCCACTGGCGGCGCATCGACATCCAACAACCACTCTGGAGGTGCCGCTCCTTTTAAGGTACAAGTAAACTTTGACATTCCCATATTTGAGGGCCAGATAGATGGAGATGCCATAGACAGATGTTTGAATATGTTAGAAGGATATTTCTCGGTTCATGACTTTTCCGACCAAGAAAAGATTATTTTCACACTCCTCAAAGCTGCCCCCCATGTCAAGGACTGGTGGGAATCCTACTCGGAGCAACAGGACAAGGGAGAACCCTCTCTGTTCTCGGCCGCACCCACTTGAAATTATTTCCGAGATGACATCAAGGAACAATATTATCTTGTGGGGAGCTATGAGGACAAATACATACAATGGACTACGCTGCGGCAACAAAGGGACCAAGATGTGCATGAGATGACGAATCTGTTTCATACCCTATGCACAAAGTTGGGTATCAAAGATTCAGAGAAACATTTGGTGTTAAAATACCGTAGTTGTCTACACAGATACATTCAAGAGGAAATGGAGTTCCTCGACATCTCCTCGCTTGGTGTGGCATACCGATATGCTGCCAAGATTGAGCAGAANCAAGGCAGGGCAGCCCATGACAACCCGCCAAAGCCACAAGTAAAGAACAACACCACAAAGCCAAAAAAGGACACGGGGAAGTGGTGTGAGTTCCATAAGAGATCCACTCACAACACAAGTGAGTGTCGGGCCAAGCAGTCACTGGTAGTCGAGTTGAAGGCTTCTGAATCAGATGCATGCTCCAACTCTGAATCAGAACCTGACAAGGGGAATGATAGGGGGAAGCAGATTATCGATGCGGAGCCCAATGCCACCATTTCCACCATGAAGATCCAGAAGTAGGAACCAAAAGATCCAAAGGAGGTGGAGCGTCTCTTCCATTCCAAGATGTGGGTAAAGGGTTCCTCATTGCAGTTCATTGTCGACAACGGGAGCCAGAAGAACCTCATATCGGTAGAGGTCGTGAAGCGGCTGGGCTTGCTGATCACATCACACCCACAACCATACACCATTGGGTGGTTGCACCAAGGACAGGACCTTCGCGTCAGTTAACAATGTCGCCTTCCCTACAACATCAAGCCCTTCACGGATGAGGTATTATGTGACATTGCTCCTCTTGATGTTTCTGATGTATTATTAGGTCAACTGTACTTGTGGAAGCGACATGCTATGTATGAGTCCAGGCCTCGTGCTGTTATTATCACTTTGGGCAATAAGCTGTACAAGTTACTGGAGATAGCACCGCCTACCACCATCTCTTTGGTTACTGCAAAACAATGCAGTAAGCTCATTTTCAAAACTAGGAAATTTGTTTTCCTGATGATCCACCCTCAGGGAAAGAGGAAGACTGTGGCCATGACCTCCAAACAGGGCCTCGCTGCACGAAAACAACAGATGGAAAAGGTCATGGAGGAGTACGAGGACATCTTCACCTCCCCCGCAGGGGTGCCTCTACACTGCCAGGTCAGGCACCCCATCGATCTGAGCCCAGTTGCACCGCTGCCCAATGGAACCATCTATCGACGCTCTATTATGGAGAATGACGAAATCAAGAGGTAGATTTAGGAGATGTTGCAAAAAGGTCACATCCAGCCGAGTTCATCGCCCTATGGGAGCCCGATCATGTTGGTGCAGAAGAAGGATGGGACTTGGAGACTCTGCATTGACTATCGGGCACTAAACAAGATCACTGTCTGTAATAGGTACCCGATCCCACGATTGATGACCTTTTGGACCAACTTAAGGGGGCGAAATATTTCAGCAAGATCAACTTGAAGTCTGGGTATCACCAAGTACCAATCGAACCCTCTGATGTGTGGAAGATTGCATTCAAATCCAAGGAGAGCCTTTTCTAATGGTTGGTCATGCCTTTCGGGTTGACGAATGCCCCTGCAACCTTCATGAGGCTAATGGACGACATCCTGTGGCCATTCACCAACTCATTTGTAGTGGTGTATTTGGATGATATTATGATCTTTAGCCAGTCTTGGGAAGAGCACCTCCACCACATCCGACAGGTCCTCCAAACACTACAGCAACACAAGTTGTGTGCCAATTTGGAGAAATGCACTTTTGGCATGACCCATGTTCAGTATCTGGGATACATTATTGATGAACGGGGGTACATGTGGATCTAGCAAAGATCCAAGTCATTCGAGATTGGCCAGCCCCAAACACCCTAACAGAGCTCTGTAGCTTTTTAGGTCTTGCCAATTTCTACCGCAGGTTTGTGTTGGGATTCTCTCATATCACTTGGCCCTTGAGTCAAGTCACCAAGGGAGGAGCTAAAGAAAAATTCTTTTGTTCTGAATCTCAATAGAAGGCGTTCAGGGAGTTGAAGCATCGCCTCTGCTCTGCACCAGTGCTCACATTACCAAACTTGCAAAAACCATTTGAGATCGAGACAGATGCCTCTGACTATGCTATTGGGGTAGTCCTTACTCAACATGGGCATCCAATGGCATATCATAGTGAGACACTTTCCGACACAATCTGGAAGTATCCCACTTATGACAAATAAATGTATTCCATTGTGCAGGCTTGTCGGCAATGGAAGCATTACATTTTGGTAAAGGAAACGATCATCCACACAGACCACTGACCCCTGCAGTTCATACAGACACAAGGGAAGTTACAGAATGATCGCCATCAGAAGTGGTCCACATACCTGCAACAATTTCGTTTGAACATTAAGTACAAAAAAGGCAGCACCAATAATGTTGCAGACTACCTCAGTTGACCACCCATCGTGGTGCTAACCACTGTGCTCAACTCTTGTGGGCACGAGACTTCTGGTTGGCCGCTTCTCTACACAAGTGATCCAAAATTCGGCCACACATACAATACACTCTTGGAGGGTAAGCAAGCTCCCAATTTTCACCTCCAGGATGCCTTGCTTTGTCACCTGGGACACCTTTGTGTTCCTTCAAGCGAGCATGCCAAGATTATTTGGGAGGCTCACTACAGTCGGGTCGCTGGACATTTTAGGGTCGATAAAACCATGGCAGTACTGCAAAAGTATTTCTATTGGCCGAACCTTCGACAAGATGTCGGGAAGTACATCAAGTCCTACACTACTTGTGCCATTACCAAACCGAACATCAAGAAGCAAGGCCTCTATACTCCACTTCCTACCCCCAGTAGACCTTGGGAATCCATCTCTATGGATTACATTTCAGGCCTTCCTTCTACTAAGCATGGAAATGACTGTGTTTTTGTGGTCGTCGATCGATTCTCGAAGATGTCCATTATGATGGCATGCAAGAAGAATATCACAGCAGAAGCCACTGCTAAACTCTTCTTTGAATGAGTGTGGGTACACTTTGGGATCCCACAGTCTATCATCTCAGATCGGGACAATAGGTTCCTCAGTACATTTTGGTCCAGCCTCTGGTCGATGCTGGACACCAAGCTCACCAAGTCCACAACTTTCCATCCACAAACTGATGGCCAGACAGAGGTCGTCAATTGGATGATCGTACACATTCTGCGCATGTACAATTCAAAGCATCCACACACATGGGATGAGAGCCTCCCCTATGTACAACACAACTACAATTGGGCTCTCCATAGTTCAACCAACCACAACCCCTTTCAAGTGGGCTTGGGATTCCAGCCACTATGTCCCATTGACATAGCCATGCCATTTGTGGCTACTCAGGAAGATTCAGCTCATGTCCAGTCTGAGGCTGACAAGGAAAACAACTTCATTGAGCACATTCAACACATCCACCAATAGGTTCATGACATCTTGGACAGAGCCAATGCTAAGTATAAGCAACGACATGATCAACATTAGGTGCCACACAACTTCCAGGTGGGCGACAAAGTGTGGCTACATTTGCAAAAGGAGCACCTCGCTGGACCCTACTGCAAGCTTCGTCTGCTCCGATATGGGCCATACACCTTCACCAAGGTTGTAGGGGAAAATTCCTTTGAGCTCAGCATTCCACCATTCCTTGGTATGCACCCAGTGTTTAATGTGGACCGCCTTTGACCCTACTTTCCACCTCTACTAGACACATTCGACATGGCAGAACAACTCACACCAACAGAGTTAAATCCAGACTGCATAGAACAAGCCAGAATTGATCAAATCATGGATACACAGATCAAGCACACCCGAAAACAAAGGATATCGCTATATCAAGTTGTCAAAGCAGGCCAACTCCTTCACCAAGGCAAGTGGCTCACCAGGGACCAAGTTCAGCAGAAGTTTCCTCATCTCATGGAGGAACTCAACGCAATGGGGACCATTGCTTCCTAATGGGGGAGGAATGATCCAGGTGAATATTGGTGTCCACCCACCTATTCCACTTGGACCCCCACCATTGCTTCTTTCAATTTTTCAGTTTCTGCACAGTTTACTATTTTTAGCAGTTTTTTGGGTCCTGAACTTTTGGAGCTGTTTTGAGGCCTTAAACGACGTTTTTTGGGAAAATAGAGAGCAACATGAATCATAAATTGATGTTACTCACCGAAAAGTTGTATTCCTCAGATAGATCTTTCTAACGAGGTATGGAACGCGTCAAACAGAGATCGTATGCCAAAGTTACATCCCCGGGAAGTTGATGTACCAACTTACCCAAACGGGGCCCATAGTCTTGGCGGTTCATCTCATAGGGTTAGGTATTTGGATGTTTAGGGTTTTCCATTGTTTCTCAATAATAATAGGCCTTCGAGCCTCATTGTAACACAGTTCAGAGGCTAGTAGCCGCCACATCTCTTCTCAGAGATAAGCTACCAGCGCCCTAGCTAGTTTATTTCCATTTTGTTTGTAAGCACATTTCAGTCATTTGTTATTAATGAAATGAAGTCTTATTTTCGCTGCATCTCTGCGTTTATGTGTATTTATGTATTTCATTGTGTTCCTACATAAATCCGGATCAACCAGTGAGTTAAATCATCAATCTAGACTCTACACATTTTTTGAATTTATTGAACCAGATTCTGCATTACTGCTTACCCATGATGATGAAAGCAGTATGACATGGCACAAAAGGTTCAGAAATTTAAATTTCAGATATATGAAACAAATTAGAAAGAAGGGAATGGTTGATGGTCTGCCCGACATCCACTTCTCCAAAGGAATTTGTGAGGGGTGTGTTATTGGAAAACAACATCAAGAGAAATTCGACAAAGGAAAGACTTAGAAGGATTCCTCTCCTTTAGATCTGATCCATAGTGACCTCATGGGCCATTTTCCACATCCATCAATCCATAAATCAATGTACGTGCTCATTTTTTTTGATGATTTCTGACGCTCCACATGTATTTTCTTTCTCAGGAAAAAATAAGAGCTCTTTCAACACCTCAAAGATTTCGAATCCCTTGTTGAGACATAGTCAGTAAAGAAAATCAAAGTCCTCTGAAAACATAACGGGGGAGAGTATGTCAACCATGAGATACAAAATCTTTTTCATGAGGTAGGGATTCAGTTGCTATTGGTCTCTAGTTTTGATCATGTTTTTGCCTATATTATATTCTAAAGACCTCCATTTCTATACCCAGTACCACCCTTTTGGCCTTGTTTTGACATAATTGACATCTCCCTACCATTCAATGGGGCTACTTAAGGTATCTTTACGTTTCAAGCTATTCTTATGCATTTTGATGCTTTAAATTGATATTGAAACTAATGTCGCTTGGGTTAGGTACCACT